>CM021100.1:542498701-542559757 GCA_007115665.2 Sequoiadendron giganteum
TGGCTCTTCCTCCTCTACTATAGATTTCTTACCTTAGGAGACAATATCTGAACTAGAGAAGATGAAGGGCACCACACATGATACAGTTCCTTGGTTGTAGGGTGTCCAAACTAAAGGAGGTGATGCTATTAAGAGAATTATGTCAACTAGAGGACATGCAATGAGATCAGTGGATTGGTTAAAGGTTGTCTTAGCTCAAGATAATGTGGATGCTGACCACTTACTGTAGATAGCTACAAGAATCATCGGATTCACTAAAGATAAACTGGTAAAGTGTGGTATTTTTTCTCTTCCAAAGGTTTCTAAACCTTGGGAATGGTTTGAAATCCTACAAATGAGGTAGAAGGCCTGAAGAAAAATCCATAAACAGGCAAGGCAGGTTGAGGACACATTGGCTGGCATCCATGACAATTGTATTTCATTCTTTGAGGTTATGACTGGAAGGAAGAAGTTTGCTCTAAAACATCCCAATTTGGAGCAGCTTAGGAAGTGGTGGAGAGATGTCCAATCAGTGAAGGGCCAATTACTGGACATCAGTTGGATGATGCTACAATTTATACTATAGTCATGGATAGATATATGGCTAACAAGGCTGATTGGGATGGTGTAGTTAGGCAGGCAAGAGATGACATTAAGTCTCTTCAAAGAAGGATTAGGGTTTTTCCTATGCCATCTGTTGCTGAGTTGGATGGGGTTTTGTTGGCTGTACATGGTGAGGAAGATCGAACTAAATACAAGGATGGGGAGTAGCTACATAGGGCTACATTGAGATTTGTGCTTCCCATTATTTGTATGTATTGGGCCAACCTTTTTGGTATCTTGGCGGTTTGGGATGAAATTGGTGCCAATGGCACATTTCATGTGATGTTCGAATATCTTTGGGCCGACCTCTTATAGGTCAAGTTTTATTGTAAAATTATCTTTTGGGCCGACCTATCTTAGGGATTCTCTATAAAATAGGCATGTTGCCTCATTTGATGATAAATAGATAGGCACATAGAAGAATAGGAGGATAATGAGAATAGATAAGTGATACTAGAGCAAATTAGGGTTTATTCACAAGCAAGTCTTGTAATAGAAAATTGGAGTTGTTGCTACTTTGGATGATTTAATATAAGAAAGATATTGTGTTTGGTATCTATCTTTTAGAATTTCATCTGGCATGGTTCTTGTTATTCTATCTTTTAAATTGCTTATAATTTTATGGTTAAATAGCTTGATAATGCTTAGAGTTTCATGTTTGGAATGTTTGCAGTGATCTCTAGTCCATACTTTTTGCAGTTAGCTGATTGTTAGCTACTTTGCAAAGTTAGCTTGGACTTAAAATTGTGCTTAGTTTAGTTATAAGGGTTTGTTCATCTCAATTATAATAAGATTGGCTGAATGAATGTTTATGATTTGAAAATATTTAAATACCTTAGAAGATTGCACTATTTCTATGAAATTGCAGATTCATTTGGGTTGAGTAGAAAGTATTTTATGAGAGATCGATCCATTTTGAACATTTTAACTTTTGTCATTTTCAATTTTAGGGTTAGAAGTAGTCTTAGAATCATCTTTGAAACCTTTATCTTTTGTTGTTTCTTTGTTATCAAGGTTCGAATCAAGATTTCAAGTATTAATTCATTATTTAGATTTGATAAATTCAAAAGCCATTGTTTGCTTGTAGTAAGGTCCCATTGTGATTACCAGCATTTTCACATTTATCACTGAGTTGTTTTGTTGCATTGTCAAGACCTGACATTAGAGACCTTGGGGTTATCTATTTTCCATAGAGATTTATCTTTCAAGAGAGATAGGATGTTATATTTTGTCTAAGTTGTTGTTGTGCAAAAAACACCATCAACAAGGAGGAAGATGACCTTTTTCAGATCAGAATAAAGATAAGGAAGTGAGTAAGAATGAATATTTGTATCGTAGAAATGATGGAAAATTTTACCAAAGAGTAGCATATGGTGGTTACCGAAATGAGGGTTAGAGAAAAGACAATAGAGGATAGGAGAAAAGAATATTCAGAGGAGCTTGTTATAAATGTGGTGGAGAAGGACATAGATCATTTAAATGTAATCAGGGAGATACTAGTAGAAGGACAGAGAATACTAGAAGAGAAGCATTTTTTGAGGAGGATCATGTTGGATCATCTAATAAAATGGAAGAGGGAAAAGTGTTGGTGAATAGAAGAGTATTGTGTCAAAGTGAGATGGAGCAAGAACTATTGTAGAGAAAGAATTAGTTTTGAACCAGATGTAAGGTAGCTGGTAAATGTTGCAAGGTGATTATTGATAGTGGAAGCTCAAAGAACCTAGTTTCTAAAGAAACGGTTACCAAATGTAAGTTAGAATTGTTGAAACACCTAAAGCCCTATTAAATAGCATGGATTCAAGATTACCATAACATACTAGTAAGTGAACAATGTTTGGTGAAATTGAAGATAGGAAATTACCATGATGATGTTTTGTGTGATATCATGCCTATGGATGTATGCCATGTTTTATTAGGAAAGCCTTGGAAGTATGAAAGATAGGCTATTCATGATGGGAACATATATAATATTGTTGCAAATGGGATGAAGCATACTTTTTAACCATTGGAGGATGTTCCTAAAGTTGAGATTTCTATGACTGCTAGAATTTTTTGGTTGATAGAAGGAGATTTATCGATGGACTGAGACATGAGAACATGTGTTATGCCTTGGTTCCTAGGAAGGTTGAAGACTTGAAGCATGTATAAGAACAACCATAAGGGATAAAGTAATTGTTGGTTAAATATGAAGCTATCATTTTAGATAATGTACCTAATTGATTGCCACCTATGAGGAGTATTAGTCATTGCATGGACCTAATTCCTAGAACTATTTTTCCTAATAAAGCAACACATTAGATGACATCGACAAAAAATGAAGAATTGAACAAACAAGTGCAAGATTTGTTGAGAAAATGTTTGATCAGAGAAATCTTAAGCCCTTGTGTAGTACCTGCAGTGCTAGCACCTAAGAAGGATAGAGAATGGAGGATGTGTATAGACTCTAGATCCATAAAAAAGATCATAGTGAAGTATAGATTTCCTTTTCCCCGGATGGATGAAATTATGGATTGTTTGAGTGGAGATAAATACTTTACAAAAATAGATTTGAAGAGGATATTATCATATCAGAATCAGAGAAGGGGATGAATGGAAGACAACATTCAAGACAAATGAAGGATTGTATGAGTGGTTGGTGATGCCTTTTGGACTAAAAAACATACCTAGTACTTTCATGAGGTTGATGAATGAGGTAATGAAGAGAATATTGGGTAAGTTTGTGATTTTCTATTTAGATGACATCTTGATTTTCCAAAAAGAATAGAGAATAACATTTGTTGCATGTAATACAAGTTTTGCAGAGGTTGAGAGAAGAGAAGTTGTTGATAAACATTAATAAGTGTAGTTTTATGAAGGAAGAATTGGTATATCTTGGATTTTTGATATTGATAAGGTAAGAGAAATTGTTGAGTGCCTTAAACAAGAAAGTATTGGAGAGGTAAGATCATTTCATGGATTGGCTAGTTTCTGCCAAAATTTCATTAGGAATTTTAGTTCTATTTGCAGTCCTATGATAGAAACAATGAGAGGATATAGGAAGGATTTTGGGTGGACAACTAGAGCATACAAGAGCTTTGATTTTTTGAAATAGAAGGTGACTAAGCAGCCTGTGTTGGATTTACCATAATTTAATAAGGTATTTCAGGTAGACTGTGATGCAAGTGGAAATGCAATTGGAGTAGTATTAAGTCAAGAAGGAAGACCAGTAGCTTATTTTAGTGAGAAGTTGAATGATGCAAGGAAAACCTATTTAGTGTATGATCAGGAGTTTTATGCCATAATTCAAGATTTGAAGAAGTGGAGACATTATTTTTTGTCTAAGGATTTGTTGTTGTATACAAATCATCAGGATTTGAAGTATTTGAAAAGTCAAAGTAAGTTGAATTAGAAACACATGAGATGGGTGGAATTATTTCAGAGTCATACGTTTATTTTGAAACATAGGAGTGGAAATTCAAATAGAGTTTTTGATGCTTTCAGTAGGAGAACAAATTTACTGGTAGTAATGAGAGTGGAGACTTTAGGCTTTGATTAATTGAATAACTTGTATGAGGAAGACCCATATTTTTTAGAACCTTGTAGAGCTTGTAAAAAACCATTTTTGGAGGATAGGAGTCAATGGCTGGATTATTTCATTCAAGATTATATGTTTCCCAGAGGGAATCAATTGTGTATACCCCAGAGTTCAATGAGGGATAACTTGGTGAAAGAGAAACACAGTGGAGGATTAGCAAGATACTTTGGAGTTGATAATATAGTAGCATTGGTAAGTGAGAATTACTTTTGGCTTCTATTCATAAGTTAGGAAATTTGTGCAAAATTGTAGAGTTTGTCAACTCACAAAAGGGAGTAGTTAAAATGTTGAATTGTATAAACCTTTGACCATTCCAAAGATACATTGAGATGATATCAGCATGGACTTCATACTTGGTTTTTCGAAGACAGAAAGAGGTAATGATTCTGTATTTGTGGTGGTAGACGAATTTTCTAAGATGGCACATTTCATACCTTGTAAGAAGACAATAGATGCAATACATGTAGCTGAATTTTTTTTCAAGGAAGTGGTTGGATTTCCTAGATTACCTAGGACTATTGTTTCAGATAGAGATAAAAAATTTGTTGATTATTTTTGGAGGACACTCTTGAAGAAGTTGAAAAAATATTTGAAGTTCAGTTCTACTTTTCACCCATAGATTGATGGACAAATAGAGGTAGTAAATAGGACTTTGGGAAATTTTTTGAGATGTTTGGTTGGAGAGAAGACCAGAAGTTAGGATTTAGTCCTTGCTCAAGCAGATTTTTCTTACAATAATTCAGTGAATAGGAGTATTGGAAAAAAAAAGTTTTGAGATTGTCACTAGAGTTCATCCTAGAGGTATATCAAAGTTGGGAGGAATTAGTAAGGAAGATAAAAGGAGTGCAAAAGAAGAATAATTTGTAGAACATATGAAGAAACTACATACTCGAGTAATGCAACAGTTGGAAGATATGAACTGAAAGTATAAGGAGCGAGCAGATGAAAAAAGGAGACATAAAGAGCTCAAAGTTGGAGATGAAGTGATGGTGTATTTAAGGAAGGAGAGGTTTCCAGTTGGCACATAAAATAAGCTCAAAATGAGGAAGTTTGGACCCTATAATATTTTGAATAAATTTGATTCAAGAAATGCATATGAAGTAGAGTTACCAGATGGCATAGGTATATCACCTACATTTAACATTGTAGATCAACATCAGTACCATGAAGCAAAATTTAGTGAAGACAATTGTAGACATGGAAAATATACAATTCGATCTGGCACAATGGATCCTAATTTACTAACACCATTTCTTCCTAAATCACACTCTCAGTTTATCATCACCTTCTGTCTCTTAATTAGATAAATCATTATTTATTTAATTATGTCTTTATCCTATGTTGATTAAATTAATCAAGTTAATTCAATTAGCCCTAAATACCTCTTTAATTAAATAATTCATCTTATTTAATTAAATCCCTAAAGTCTTCCCATTAAATTGAATATATTAAATCTTATTTGATTTAATCTAACATTATCCCCTTTAGTTAAACAAATCAAATCATTTATTTAATTAAACTCTTTCTTCTCAATTCTTGATTTAAATTAACTCATAAATCCAAGTCAAAGTTGTCACATTCCCTAATCTCTCTTTAAATTAATTAATCTATGATTAATTTAATCTTAATCTATGTCACATCCTCTAGAGAATTCAACTTACACAATAAATAAATTACTTTGATTTTTTAAATCTCCTATTTTCTCTCACATGGCATAAAAGGGGAATATTCCCTCAAGTTTGAATTCACAATCCAAGTGGACTTGTAGATCCAACAAGGCATTCACTCCTATTACATGTCCTTTTGCATTGAACCAAGTGACAATAACTCCATTTTGCTTCCCTCTAAACATGTCACATTCAAATTTAAAATTTGAATCTCATAGTATTTATCATGCACATTGACCAAAATGTGCTAATTCCTCAACCATTCATATCTTGATAAGTGGCACATAGCCATTGGATGTTGAATGATCCCGCATTACTTATTTTAACTATCTCTTCTATTTTGGAAATGTATAAATGAGAGATTGTTCCTCTCATTCTATCATCCACAACTTGAATAAACTTACTCTACTAAACTTCATCCTAAATGCAAGATCTTAGCTAGGTTATTGCAGGTTTTCTCAAGAACTCGTCTTGTTCTTCATCAACAAAGAGGATAAATCTCCATCAAATCACAAAGATTACAAAGGAGTTGGGAAAGGGATGATTTAAACACATCAATTGGCACCAACTCCCTCATGGGATCAAGAGTTTGTATGCTTAATTAGGATTTCATTGCTTTCTTTGTTCATCTTTTCTTCATTTTCCTATTTTGAGTATTGTAAACGGATTTTATCGGTAATCCTTGTTTTAACCTTGCATATTGATCTAATATTGTGCTTGTCTGTTGTATTTGTGTAGGTATGAAACTAGGGTTCACATTTTAGTGCTAGAAGGAGGGCAGATTTGAAGAAATTAACATGTTGTTTTGGTTAAATTTTGTTCTTTTTATGGTTTTTGTCTTTCCAGGTCAAACAACGCCACTGGAAGGAATTGTGCCGCATTTGCGGTCTCTATTTTTCAAAACAGAGCCGCTAAATTCACCAGAGTGCTACTTAAAACTCAAACAACACTATAGTCGCAAACAAATCCACTCCAAACAATGCCACATCTGCAGACAATGCTGCTCCAAACATTGTCACATTTGATTTCTTGTTTTTTTAACCAAACTTAAAATGGCCGTATCTTGATCATTTTTTGGTCTTTTTCAGAGCTTTTTATTTTGAAATGAGGTAGAATTTCATAAGATATCCAATGGTGTAGGGTTTTCTCAACTTTCATAGAGTTAAATTTTTAAAAATTTTACCTTATGTCAAAACACCATGAAACTTGGTCTAAATTTTAGGGTTTATATGCTTAATCATTTATCTAACCCTCGTATCTTTTTGTTTCCTGATTTCATCTAACAATTGGAGCTTGTATTACAGGTTTTAAAGGATCATGGAGCATGGAAATGAAATAAAAAAATTCTCACATGATTGTAACAAGTGTTTTTAAACACTTTGGGAGAACTTATAATCCCTTTCTAAGGATTTGTTTACTTTATGCTTTAGGAAACACTAATTTTCTTTAGGGCTCTAAAAAGAGCAGTACAAATTTTCTTTCAATTTTACAACAAAAGGCTTAAAAAGAACCTTAGAAACAATTTACTAGATTTGGTTTAAGGTTTAACAAATTGAACAAAGAAAATTCCACATTTGAATTGGTGCTCTAAAAAGAATTCATTTTTCTTTGTGGGATTAAAATAAACAAATGCTATTTTTTTTGTAATTATTTATTCAAGTTAATATCATCTAAAGGGTGTATGCGCTTCTCTCGCACCTCACAATGATCTTGAGAATCAAAAGTTATTTTGGTGATCTTAAGTTGAATAAAATAATTGTCTCCACATTTCATTTTTGGAATTAAAATCGAACTAAACATGCAAGTGTGAGCACGGTATATTCTGATTTTTCTCCCTTTAATTTTCAAAAAAGGTTGATTGAACTACATGATATGCTAGCTTTCTATTGTTTATCTTAGAGCGTCTGCCTTGTGGAAAAAAATACTCACCCAAGGGAACGATCCAACCGGGAACATGCTAAAGCCAAGCGACTTCCAACCAGTATATAAATGTGGATTATTGAGGAAAGTTCAAGAATCACAATGATTATTCTGACGAGAAGGAAAACAATGGTCTTTCACCACATGGATAGTCCTCCACAAATGGAATGCCCACATTAAAACCCTTGTTTAGCAAAGGCCAAAATCCTATCTATTTGTTGGTGTAAAAGGTCATGTCCTTTGAAGTCGCCCCACGTTATACATGCGATTTTGTTGTAGAGATGAAAATTATGCCATGGGAGATTCATGGGTACTAATGCTTGACTGACCCAAGAAGCAAGTGCATTGTAAGGGGGAGTTTGTGTGGTCAAGCATCTAATCATTCACACTGAACATGCGTAGTTAGATTCGTCCAAGTGGGAACCCAACAAATACTATCTTTTCAACCAAGGGTTGTGCATGTTATTGAAATAAAAACACCTTGCTTGGCTCTAAAACATTGAGAAAAAAACATTCACAAAATCTTTTAAATTTCAAACCCTTTGAGTAAACAAATATCCTTTGATGAATCTAACTGCTCTTTCTTGTCCTAGGGATTATATCCTTAGAGGTTTCTAAGTACTTAGGTTCAATCATAATTTTTTCTCACCAAAGTCAACACTAGGAAACCTTTTCCTTGATTTCCTTGATTTCCATATAATGCACTTTGTGGGATGAAAGAAAATTAGGACATTGGACATTCAATTTAAAGAATAATCAAGAAAGTGTTTGTTGTAAAAATAACCAAATCTAAGCAAGATAACAAACAATTGAACCACACATGTGCTTTTTCCATTTTGATTCATTTGGTTTTCATGCAAACATTGGTCTTTTGGTTTGAACCACTTTTAGGGAAAATCATGTTCTTCATTACCTTGGTCCTATAAGCAGGTCCTCTTAGGGTCATCTAGGATCAAGTCAAACACTTCAGCCATATCAAATATCAATCAAATCCCATTTCACCAAAAAAATCTTGGGAACTTTGAAAACATCACTTATGCTAGACTTTTATGAAAAATCAACATCATCTTGTTTGACTTAACACACCTAGTCAAATTATCAATCCTCTTGAGCGAATTTACCTCTAGGATAACACAAATTTCTAGGGTTTACAAGTTCATCATCAAAAATCACCTTGTTTGGCCTAACACACCTGGCCAAATTATCATCTTATGTACACATTTTCTCTAGGATAACACAACTTCCTAGAGTTTACAGGTGCTTTATCACTTTGTTTAACTTAACACACTTATTCAAACTATCATCAATCAAAATCAAATAAAACCAAGTCCTAAAGTCTAGAATTGATTGAAAGTTCCTAAAAATTTAAACACCCATATCATTCACCCCTTTCATCTTGCATCTCATCATTGGTCCTAAACCCCTTAGAGGTCAACAAGGTAAAAACACAAGAGGATCATGGAATATAAACTTGATTCATACATCTTGAGTAATCCAAGTCAACCAAAATATCCAAGCCTTACAATGCCAATTTATTTTCAAAACTTGCATTTGTACAATCCATACATGGGATCAGTATCTCCTACAAACCTCAATGGTACAACAAATGTGAGTTTTCCCAATCTACATTTTGGAAAACCTTTCCCTTTGGTAGATTTAAATCAAATTCAAAACTTACAAATCTATCAATCAAACAATCAAGGCATGATCCTTCCCCCTTTACCAACCATCAACCAATTGAATTCGAGCAACACCCCCTTCATAAATCAAAGCAGCATATCAAATCCTCTCATTTTTCCATTGATATCACAACAATAGATGGAAACCATTCAAGAAACCCCAACAATCAAAACCATCCCCAATCCACAACCACCACCACCAAAAACACATGGAAAATTCATTCTTCATTGTGTTGCAAGCCGCTCACGAAGTTTCCCGCCAAAAGGCACTCCAAAACCAACAAGCAACACAACTAGCTACTTAGCAATCATAAGGACAATTAGTCGCCCAACAAGCTGCACAAGCTACACAAGTGGCTCAAGTATCTGAACAAGCATAGGCTCAAGCTCAAGCCCAACACCAGGCTCGATAGGCGCAAGCACAATTCTGGGCACTATTGTGAGCAATCCATCACCAAGTAGCACAACAACAAGCCTAACAAAAAGCTTTGTTGGAACAACAACCAACATTATTGGATCAAAAATAAATTCATGAATTACTCCCACAAAAAATCTTGCAATAGATTCCCACCATAATTGTTTGAATCGATGATCAAGATCTATCCATTGATGAACACCTTGAAGATGTTTCCACTTCATCCAATGATCAAATCAACATACATGAAGAGCCATTTTTTAGTCATGATCAATAACCCTCCTACAAATATCTATTTCAAGGATTTTTGATGTTATTTAATCCTATTTACATAAACCAATATCCTTTGACCAATGATCATGTTGAAAATGTCTCTACATCACCTACTGAGTTAGACGACATATTCCAAAGAATGATCAACATATTTCACCAAGGTCTAGAAATGGTCCTTCCAAAGACATACTGACATCCCTCAACCTCATGATTATGGATAGTGAAGGAATCCTCCCTAATAACAATGTCCGAGAATCCCTTGTAGATAATCCATCCTTTGAAATTGATCCATTTTAATAACTTGATCCAAAGCATGTTGAAAGCAATTCTGACAATAGCAAAGATCAAGAATTTGTATATCCAAGATACTACAATGAGGTAATGGAAACTCTCATATCTATACAAGATGTCACACATAAGGATCATATCCATATAGCACATACCCCTCCATCTACTCGTGAGATGCTTGCTTTAGATGGACATGTAGATGATCTTCATTCAAAACAAGAGTCTCGTACTCTTGATATCATTACCATGGAAAACGAGTCTCCTACTCTTAACATTTGTACACATGATCAAGATATTGATAAATCCAGAGACATATCAAAAATAGGTCATGAGGAGGGCTCTTACAAAAGTCATGAATCAGAAACATCTTGTGAAATGAATCACGAGGAAGAGTTATATAAGGACAATGAATCATCAACACCTCTTAAAGAAGCATTACAATCTGATATCTCACAAGATCAAGCTAAAGATATCAATCAAGAATTCATCCCACATATGGAGGATCCTATCACTTATAAATTTGGGTCACTTAACTTTCTTAGAGCAAGCTATCTCATCAATAAAGCAACTAGAACTTTTGAAGATCCACCACAAAGCAAAGAAGGAGTAGCACCTAGTTTCCACGGTAAATCATATATTGTTGCACATAAAGTGTTTCAACAGATGAATTATCAAGGTAGAGGATTAGGCCTACATGAACAAGGTATCATGGAATCAGTATAGATTATTAGCAATCCTAAGCATCAAGGTCTTGGTTATTTGAAAATCAAGGGATATAAAAATATCAGTGATACCTCTATAAAACTGGGTGTAACTTCATATCGAGCAAGAATCAACATAGAGAGCATGAATAATCCTTATGATGAAACCAATGCCAATACTACAACCATTGACGTCATGAATCTCCATCCACCCATCACCCAATCTATGAATTGTGACCAACATCAAAAGAAAGATTTGAATCGAAGCATGAAGAACATTATCAAAGAAAAAGAAGATAAGAAGCATAGAGGACAAATAAAATATACTTGGATACCAAAGAATACAAATAAGTACTATCCCTATCAAACTCCATTAGTCAAAAAAACTATGGGGAAAAATAAAAAGGGGGCAAGTATCCATCAAAGATGTCCACAAAGGAAAAATCAAGCTTCTCAAGCAACATACAAAGTGTATCAAGTAGTTGGTCCTAATTCCATGCACACTTCCACATCCACCCATCATTTCTCATCTTCCCAAGTTTGGAGAGTTAAAGGTTCAAAACTGTTAACCAATCCATCCTTTATTCCTAAACACACTCCATCCACGCCTCCACACATGATATTCAATTCTCACATTGACCATGTGTTGGAAACAACCCTTCATCATAAGGATTCAGAAGGCACTTTATCGCGATGTGCACACAAAGACAAGGTTAACTCCGGTATCAACAAAGCAAAACAAACTTCTCAAATTTTTCTTTCAAGTGCACGTATCTTGACAAAGAAACTTATTCAAACAGGATTTTGATGGCACATTATGAAAAAAGCATGAATTTCAACAGTACCAGGTGATTCAACATCAACTTAAAATCTCTCAGAAAATACAAAAAAATCAAAATATATAAAAATCCAAAAAAAAATCAAAAAAAGGATTGAAAATAGTAAATAAAACAATCATCCTCTAGTGAAAACCACTTCGGTGGTGCTTTGGACATGTACCATAATGAAAAATTGGAAAATAGGCCTTCATCCTTTAGGCATCCATCACAATGGAAATTTTTTTTCCCATTTATTTCACATTTTAGGTCAGCCCTTTAGGCGTCTGTCACAATGGAAATCTGTTTACCCATCTTTTTGACACCCTAGATCAGTCCTTTAGGCGTTTGTTGCAATCTGGTAATCCATTTTCCCATCTATCTCATTGGTAACAAATTCCATTTTCAGTCGAATAACATTGTCTCTAAGCTTAAACGTAGGCAAGGCCATCATTGTTCGACCCCCAAGATACAAAATACCAAAAACATTGTAAAATCTCAAAACACCCAAAAATAGCCTCAAAACCAAAAATGGTGCATCCATCTCATCTTGCTTTCACCCACAATTATCATCACTCATAATGAAATCAAACATCACCTTCATCCTTTGGTGAAGCAATCAGAAGCAAGTCTAGCAGGTTCCAAAGTGAACACTTAATTGTTAGAAGTCTCAAGTCTAAATCAGTAAGCAAGCAAGTTGTTCAACTCAGAGTATCAATAGCTTATCACCCAATCAGTCTCACCAAAACCCTAATCACAACATGTCCTAGGATGAATCCTTCCCACAATGGACATAAGCATTAGGTACCCCCCAGTAGTTTAGCCTTGGCTTGCAGTATGAAGAACATTAGCTTGTTTTCTTACTTTATTTGGTCTTTTTAACTTATCTTATTTTGTGCTCATTCCAAGGACCTCTCGATGATGCCTAAACAAAACAGGTTTTTAGAAAAAGGAATGGGGCAATGATCATTATATTTTTTATCTGTTGTGCTTATGGATTACTCTTGTAAAATAACTTAGTCATGTGTGCTTTTTTTGGTTTGTAGGAAGGGTGTTTTAGTTATCTTGTTGACCACATAGGAAGGCTTTCTTTTCTATGTTTTGGCCCGATATGTTTAGAATATTTGAACTACATCCTGAGCAAAGTTTCATATGTTAAGTGTGAACAAGAGCACTCCTATCTGATTGTCAAGTCAAATTCCATCACACTAGGTGCAATGCCATCCTGGTCCTTTAAACCTTGATGCATCGTACCTATGTGTGTTATCAAACATAAAGTAATTGGTTCTCTGTAAATACCAATTCTTGGTAAGAAAATCATCATCATCATTAATAACGTAGGCTTGTTGTATCCTCCTTCCATCCATCTTATTCTTCTTATTCTTCTATCTTTACTAACATTTCTATCTAAAGCAGGTGTGAGATCTCAAAATATACATGGGGCTACCCATGGCTAATGACTGTCTACACATCATCATAATTGTCTACATCAAATATCTGATCTTTCTAAATAATTATCTTTCATCCTTTGATCAATAGAACCAATCCTCTTTCATTTTATTGTGATATCGATCATAAAATTAGCATTCTCACCCAATCTCTCAAGGGGGCAGTATACCAACATAATCCTTATGCTAGGGCAACAGTGGGGCATTCAAAAAAATAAAAAAAATAATTGAACTTTGATCACAATAGATTATTATTTGAATCAATGCAACAAGTACATTGCTTCAAAGAGGGGAAAAATGTAGACATGGAAAATATACAATTCGATCTGACACACTAGATCCCGATTTACTAACACCATTTCTTCCTAACTCACACTCTCAGCTTATCATCACCTTTTGTCTCTTAATTAGATAAATCATTATTTATTTAATTAGGTCTTTCTCCTCTGTTGATTAAATTGATCACGTTAATTCAATTAACCCTAAATCCCTCTTTAATTAAATAATTCATCTTATTTAATTAAATCCCTAAATTCTTCCCATTAAACTAAATTAATTACACCTTATTTTATTTAATCTATCATTACCCCCTTTAGTTAAATAAATCAAATCATTTATATAATTAAACTCCTTCTTCTCAATTCTTGAATTAAATTAACTCATAAATTCAAGTCAAAGTTGTCACATCCCCTAATCTCTCTTTAAATTAATTAATATGTGATTAATTTAATCTTAATCTATGTCACATCCTCTAGAGAATGCAACTTGTACAATAAATCAATTACTTTGATTTATTAAATCTTCTATTTTCCCTCACATGGCATAAAAGGGGAATATTCCCTCAAGTTTGAATTCAAAATCCAAGTGCACTTGTACATCCAACAAGGCATTCACTCCTCTTACATGTCCTTGTGCATTGAGCCAAGTGACATTAACTCCATTTCCCTTCCCTCTAAACATGTCACATTCAAATTTAAAATTTGAATCTCATAGCATTTATCATGCACATTGACCAAAATGTGTTCATTGCTCAACCATTTAGATCTTGACAAGTGGCACATAGCCATTGGATGTTTAATGATCTCACATTTCTTATTTTCACTCTCTCTTCTATTTTGGAAATCTATAAATGAGAGGTTCTTCCTCTCATTCTATCATCCACAACTTGAGTAAACTTACTCTAATCAACTTCATCCTCAATGGAAGATCTTAGCTAGGTTATTGCAATTTTTCTCAAGAACTCATCTTGTTCTTCATCAACAAAGAGGATAAATCTCTATCAAATCAAAAATCTTACAAAGGAGTTGGGAAAGGGCTGATTTTGACACATCAATTGGCACCAAATCCCCCATGGGATAAAGAATTTGCATGCTTAATTAGAATTTAATTGATTTATTTGGTCATCTTTTTTTCATTTTCCTATTTTGAGAATTGTAAATGGATTTGATGGGGAATCCTTGGTTTAACCTTCGATATTGATCTAATATTTTGCTTGTTTGTTCTATTTGTGTAGGTATGAAACTAGGGTTCACAAAAGTAAAGAAAAATTAGAAGAAATTCCTAAAGAGTAATCAAATGAGATAGAAGAGATCTTGGATGTCAGAGATGGGAGAAAAACTCATGGAAGGAAGTACAAATAATATATTGTGAAGTGGAAAGGTATACTAGTGGAGGATTCTTCTTGGATTTCTTAGAATGAGGTAGACCGTATTGGTTTTCCTTTAGCCCCAACAAATTAATGGAATCACTTTCCAAATAACCTCGCATGTCTGATGCAGGAGCATCCTTGGTTCTTGGCAATCTTGAATCAACCAAAAATATTTTCTTTTAGTTTCATTCTTGTTCAGTTCTTGGTCAAGTTCAAGTTGGAAAATTTAGTATTTCATCATATTTTCTCAACAAACCTTTCAGATCTATATTTTCATCATGGAAATGTTCATTTTCCTAATTCCAATATTTCAGATCGATTGGATGTTTTTTCACCAAGTTATCACTTTCAGATAAAGTGACTATTTGTGGAACTGGCCCTAAAATAATTTCAAATGTAACAGCTATTTTGATCGATCATGGATCTTTCCCATCGTTTACGAATCCCTATGAGGTGTTTCGAATTAGTTTGTGGAGTGCCCCCGAACTTAATTTTAGGTCCACACTTCATCATATTCACCTGTCATGGAGAAATTCAAATTTCAAGCTGACATGTTCATGTACACATTACATTTCCTTCATCATAGATTGTAATGATCTTTGGACAATGCAAATGTTACTAGATCTATCGATATGATATAAATCTTGTAATAGATCCATTAGAATAGAAATTAAAAAAAAGATCAAGTAGATTAAGATGTATATGGAATTTGATCTATAATATTTTTGCTTGCATATAGGAATATTGTATTTTGAGCATGTTGTATCAAGCCTGTGAGCCGAATCTATAAGCCTAAATGTGGCTAACTATATGTAATTGAATTTTCAGATAATAAGAATGTTTGAATTTTAATTTACCTCCATATTATGTGTCACTTTGGTTGTGTAACTCTTGTTGCACGGTCTGGATTATTCTCTTTAAGGACCTTCCTACTATGCCTGCACCAGACCAACATGCTAAAAATTCCATTATTGAGTAGCCACACATTTGTTTGGAGAGTAATACTCCTATTTCTCAATTGGATAGTATGTTTGAGCTTCAAAAAAAATCATTTGAGGTGCATGAAGAAGATATTTCTTACGCAAACCAAAAAAAGGTTTCACATGTTTTACATCACCATGTAATCTATATGTTGGCATAATGTTGTCATTGATGTCAAAGGGGATTCTAGTAGAAGCTTGGATGTCATTGAGCTCAATGGATAACTATCTAGAAGATTCGTGAAGTATGATGGAGAGATGAGCATGTTTTGAAAATTCTTGCAAACTTGCTCAAAATTTGCAATATTATCATGAAATATTTTCATGCTATTGTAAAGGTTACTCTAGAAGTTAGAGGAGAAAAGTAAGGCCATATTTGACATGGTTTTTGAGATCTTTCTAGTCATTTGTTTTGTAGGACATATGCTAAGCTCAAAATTGATCTAATTTTCCTCTCTAGTCAGATTAGGGTTTGGTAGATAAACCCTAAGTGTTGTAGTCATGGAGATGATAAGGTTTTATATTTTTAAGCTGACTAGATTTTGGTGGTCTTGTGTTTATTAAGTCATAACTGAATCCTTTTGTGTTATTGGGTGATTGACCCCTCGTCCTAGTGTTTACCAACTCGGTAGAAGTAATTTGGACTTAAATATTTTCTAATTCCAAAGATTGTTAGAATTTGGTGTTGGTTTGATAACCTCCTTCAATCTCTAAAAAAGTTACAAGAACTCCTATATGTTCCACCTTAGTTGAGGTTAAGTGGTGTCAATATTTCTCAAATTTTCTAAATCTTCATCGGCTACCAAAAAAGTTAGAAGAACTTATATTTCTATTGATGGGTATGTTTCTAGTTGTGATTGCATCACAATATGTCTTCACATTGCATCTTTATTCTTAATGGGCTGTAAAATTCAGCAGTGTTTGATGAATGTAATAAATAGTGAAGGTTGGATCATGCAAGATCATACAACTATCACACAAGTCCTTTGCATCATGTTTTGAATTTCGCATCGGCATGAGCTATGTGTGATATGTGATAGAGACAAATCAATGGCTGAAAATAAACATATGAGATCCAATGGTCAGCACACATTGCTTCACATCATAGTTTGAAGTGAAAGGGAGTTATGAAAATTATGATGTGTGACAGTAGTGGATGGTGATTTCAAGAAGGGCAATTGTAAAACATTGGTTGCATAGCTTAACTTTTATGCATTTTATTTTCATACTCTTGAGCACAAGGAATTAATTTGCCAAGTGATGTTAGTGGAGAGTGACATTAGATTTGACAAATGGAATTTTAAGGATGCATTGTAGAATTTGAATACATCATGTAGTTAAGGTAAAATTATTAGAGAAAAATGCATAAAAAAATTATAATGAAAAACCCTAACAACCATAATAGAGCACACACTAGTATGAAAATGGAAATAACAAGTGAATGCGAACCGATCTCCAAGCTATATTTGATTTATCTCCATTGCTCTTCTCCACCTGCATGAGAGTGCAAGATTTTGAAGGATTGAAATTTTTATTGTTGATTTGTCAATTTCGCAACATAAAAATGAGAGGAAAGATAATAGAAGAAAAATGAATAGATAGATAAGAAGATTGAGATAAATTTTGGCAAAGTGAGGATACTAGAAGAAGATTCTCTCCAAATGACCTATGAAAGGCTTGATTTATAGAAGAAGGTTGATTTGATTTGATGGCCAAGATTAAAAGTCAAATTTTTGATATGTATGACTAGGATTAAAATTTTATTTTAGTACTTATGGCGCACATTAAGTGGGTTATGACATGAGGCTAAAATTAGGATGTGAGGGAATAAGTGGGATTCTTTTATTTATTTTGGAATAAAAGATGCTTATGACACACAATGAATGAGATTAGAAATAGGATGTGAGTGGGAATCTCATAATTTAAATAATAAATTATTTAAATTATTTGTGCATTTGAAGATTTGTAGTCATGTGACATATGTTGCAATGTGACAATAATTGAGGGATTAATTCAAATATTTAATTTGAATTATTTTACAACATGTGAAGGGGGAGTCAATTAAATAAATGAGATTTATTTAATTAATTGGGAAGGTGATTAAGTGGAATAAATGGGATAATGTCATGACCTAGGATAAAATATCAAAAAATGTCTTGCAAGGTCATGTATTGACTAGGTAATATTATGACATGGATAATTTTGGGTGTCTGCATTTTTCCCCTCTTTGAGATGATGTTCGAGATGGTGAGATTTATGTCAAGTAACATCATTTCAAAGAAGCTAAGGTATGGATAGATGAAAAAAAAAAGATGATGCCCCAACCACTTGAATAAGTGAGGAATAAGGTGAATGAATGAAAGGGATGATATAAGAATATGATGATGCAAAAGATATGAAGAAATGGGATGATGATATAGGATATGATAATGATGATGATGCCCCCTCCAAAGGGCAGACAGGTTGCATAAACAAGAATATGCTCTCAAAATGAATGATAAAGGAGGGATAAGATGAATGATACAAGATAAGTAGATGGAAAAGAAGAATGACACCTTATGTTGCAATAAAGTGACAACTCATATGTTAGATATAGCACTAGACATTATACACCAAGGTATAAGGACCAAGGTGATGATGTGTCTCGTGCCCCAGTGTAATACAACCTTGTCTAGATACAAGATATGAATATTAGCTAGGAGTGATTCAGATCTGATGCAAATGCAAATTGAAATGATAAAAAACACAAGAAAACAAGCAAGCATGCACAAATGATACAAAAACAAACAAGGTATTTCCCCTGTCAAGTTGTAGACTGATGATTAATTGATTGATTTATGATGATGATAGTGTTTTCATTGTGAGGAATGATATAACCCTAGATAAACACAAGGATGATTGATTGATGATGATGATAATTTTGTCATCGCGGAGACCGATATATCCCTAGATCAACACAAGGATGATTGATTTATTGGGTTTCCAACAAGATTAGGATCAAGATTGAAATGTGATTGCATAATTTGACTTGATTGATTAGCTTGGTTGGTATGGATTAAAGATTCAATTTCATTTGGATTATTTCTTGGAATGATTGAAGATGCTTGATTTGAAGATTTGGATGATGATTGATGAATTAAATTGATGAATGATTTACTTGGAATGGTTTTGATTGATTGGATTGATGGAGAAATTATTTTATTTGATGATAATGATTGGATTGATTAGAACAATGCATTTGATTAGATGAAGTTATGTGATTGATTAGAAGAATGCATTTTATTAGAGGAAGTGATGTGATTAGATAATTTGATGAAGAAATTGATTTGAAGAAGTTGAATTGATTGGAAGAAGTGATTTGGTTTTATTTTATTGCTTGGATTTTTGAAATATTTGGATTTTTTGGATTTTTGAAATGTTTTGATTTTTTGGGATTTTTGAAATGATTTGAATTTTTTGGATTATTTTCAGGACCTTTTTCAATTTATTTTTTTTTGAAATGTTTTGAGATGCCAATGGATGAAAATTGAGTAGTCTTTATGCTAGATACCAATGACAACGGAAAACCAAGTCTAGGTGCAAGGAGATAGATGGGATTGATGGATAAAAGTGGTGGGTGATAGGATAAGGGATAAAAGGCGCATGATAGATAGATCGATAAAAATGATAAGTCATAGTGAATGAAATGGATGTATGCATCATAAGAGAGAAAGGATGTGATCTCCAAAGAATATGTCACATAGGAATAACATGACCCATTCTAGGTACAATACTTAGGATCTTTCATGAAAAAGCTTATGAGACTAGGATAATGATAGGGTTGTTTGGAAGGATGAAGTATATCAGAAGATATCCAAAGCATGTTTCAACATTTTTCCCCATATTTTTATCAAGATGAAAAGGAGGAAGATAAGATGAATGGACTCAATATGATAAGTATATGGGTATGATGGCTAAATATGGTAGGATAAGAGATGGTAAGATACGATATGATAAGATAAAAAATGATATGGTAGGATGATACAACATGCCCCCAAGTGTAAGTAACATAGAAGATCAACATACACATAACGCCTGTTTGCCAAATTTTCATCATGGTACTTATCAGGGTGCTTGTTTACCAGGTTTTCACCATTAGACGAAGAGATTTCTCTTTTCTTTTTCTTTTCTTTTTAATTTTTTCTTTTCTTTTTTTGACTTTTTTGATTTTTGGATAGGAGGAACTCAAATGTCCAGTTCCATGAAAGGTGATAGTACCACTAGAGATGTATGTCATCGCATGAACCAAGTAAAATTCCATTATGCTCATAGATGTTGGTAAGGGATGACATGAAAGGGAGATGGAGTAGGTAGATGATGGATTATCATGTGGATTATGGATGGAAATAGTGGATTATGTAGGGGAGATGAATGGGAGACAACCAAAAGAATGGACCATAAGAAGGTGATGGGGAAGATATCTAGGATAATGAGTGAAGGGTGAGGAGATGGAGGTATGTGGAATTTTTGTGAAATGGAAGGGGACCATGATCAATGGTTGTACATATTGTGATAAGTGTTGAAGATTTTGATGTGGAGGGGTTGTAGGAAGCAATGGAGATGTTTTCTTAGGAGAGGGGTGATGAAGTGCTTTAGGTACCCACATAGACTTAGTATTTTTTTTACTTTTATTTTTCTTGTGGGATGGTATATGAGATTTTTGAATACAATGGGAATGTGAGGTGGAAGTGGATGGTTGGGATTTCTGATATGTAGATGCCTCGTTTGACTTGTTTTCCTTTTTCTTAGGTACCCAAACCATTTTTATTTTAGAATTTTATTTTGAAGGTATGGGCTTATATTTCTTTTTGGATGGATTTTTCTTTGCTTCTTTGCTTTTGTGTCCTAAGACATGAGGACCCTTTATATTTTTTTCTTTATAGATAGAGGCATCGAAAAAACAAAATTGAATCCCATGGGTATGGTGGAATGAGTGGAAGCTTCATGTTTAGACAATGTGTGCATAGATTGGTCATGATTAGGATTTTTAGAGGATTTATGGATAGGAAGATAAGAGAATTGGATAATGGGGATATTAGCTGTTGGGAGTAGTGGAGGTAGATTAGATGGAGGGATATTATGAAGAAATGGTGGAAAATTTGACGGTGGGAGGTGTATGAATAAATTCTTTTGACATTTTTAAGACGATGGAGGAGGGATGGCAACATATGTTTTAGGCATATGATAGGATTTATGTTGGAAAGAGGACTTATGATGGATGGAGGAAGTACCAAAATCTTTAGATTGGTGTCCTTGGGGTGTATATCCAAGGCCATAAGAGCATGGAGGGACCTTGACATGAATGGGCTCCAAAATACCTTGTTCATGAAGGCCTAAACCTTTACCTTGATAGTTCATGTTCTGAAGCATGCAATGGACAATGGGACTAGGTGTGTTTTGGACACTAGACTTGAGTTCATTATTAGATGAAGATGGTGAAGTGTATAAAGGTTGTTTTTTTTCTAAGGAGGAACATTCATGAATAAATATGGATAGACCAATAGGACCTGTCGAAGGATTTGAAATGGGTTTGATAGTGGATGTGGAAGGATCATTAGGATATTGATTATGTTCATTTAGATCCACACTATTGGTTTGATATTCTACATTTACTTGGGAGGCATGTGTCTCAACATGACGAGTGGATAATGTAGGATCATGGATAGGACTAGGTAGGGGGTGTATAGGAGCAATGGAGGTTTCTTGCTCATGGATAGGTGAAGTGATAGGCTCTTGACCATGGAATACATAGATTTGGATAAGAGGATCATCATGGAATTCTTGATCATAGGTAGGATCTAGATCATAGAGGGAATCTTCATCAGAAATAGGACCAAGTATGTTATGAGTGAGATAATTAGAAGGGCCTAGATCTTGATTAGAATGAGAGGTTAATGTTTCCTCATGCTTAGGATAATGCTTTTGACATAGCTCCTAGGTTTGAGTGGAAACGGAAGTGGAACACTCTAGAAGAGGCTTGGTATGCTCTTTATGATCAACAATATGAGGGAATGATGGTATTTGACTTAGACATATAAGATCAATATGTTGTGGACCACATGATGGAGTTGGAAGAATAGACATGACATTCAAAGGTTTTTTGGTAAGCTCATTAATGGGTGCTTGACATGGGGATGGTCTATTTCATGCTATTAGTCTTTGGAGAAAACCGTTAAAGGATTCTTCGGTTGATGGATTAGAGCTTGGGAAGTTGGATGGTGATGTTGGTGTAGGAATAGTGTGCTTTGAGATAGGAATTTTATTAGATAGAGATGGAGGACTAGTAAATGGAAATGTGTATGATTCCAAACTTAAGGTGGTATTTCAGTTGTCAATAGTATCATTAAGGTGACCTAAGATTTCAACAAAGTTTTTAGCATCACTAAGATCTACAAAGTTCTCATCATCACTAGGAGAAAAGTTTTGTCCACTTTGGAGGATATATGGTTTTGGATTATCTTCATGATTAGCTGAAGAGGCTTCTCAAAGTATGACCTTGGGCTTGTGACTAAAATTGTTGAGGATTAGGACGATTTTAGCAAGTTCCTAACTAAGATTAGGGTGATGATGATGATGTGGAATGATTAGATTGCATGAATTGGATTGATTAGGATGAAATTGATTTGAATGTGATTAGAAAAAGGATGATTAAGATGATTAGAATGATATGTTTATGTGTCAGTGTTCATACCTTGATATGTTAATTGGGAAACAAATGATTACACATGTACACACATGAATCACACACGCAAGACACATAAGAAATTTTGAATTTGAAATTATTAATGTGATGATTAAGCACACACTTGAAGAAGACACATCAACAAGTCCTAGAACTAGTCAATTAGGTATGTCTAGTTAGGTCTTAAGCTAGGATGTACGAGGTTGACTAGGGATCATTTGAAAGAAAAATCTTGCTATACAGCTGAGAGAAAGGGGTAACCCACTCTTCACCTTCACTTCCCAAAGGTTTAAAGATCTTTGGGACTTATCCAAGAGTGACAAGATTTTAACTCCCAAAGAAGCATGTCTTTCTATTCACACTTTGATTGAGATCATCCCTAGGGGTGATGAAATCCCCTAGGAGGCCTCCTATGAAGGGTATGACAAAATCGAACCAAGTGTTTTGATCACACACGTACTTGATTCACACTCACAATTGTTAATTTCCCTTTAGAAAATTAAAATTTGTGTTAAACAATTCCAACACTTGTTATTTTTAACCCAAAGTCAAAATGTGTGATGGAAGACAAAAGTTATTTTTAAGCCCAATTTTAACGTGTGATTGCAAACAAGATGTTTGTTTTAAAGCCCCAAATTGAAGTGTTTTGCAAACAAGATTGATTGATCAAATGAGAGATAAAGATAATAAAATGAGTGTACCTGAAAGCTTCGTTTTCCAATATGTTGTGTATGACTGATATTGCTGCTACTAAAGCTCCTTATGATCACCTACAAAATCAAAAAATAATATTACAGTGCAACCATAAAAAAAACTCATCATAAAGTTGGAATTTGAGATACATGTTTCTAACATAACTGAATTAGATTTGATTATTTGAAAATTTTATTGATATGAAAAATAAAAAACCAAAGAAGAGACCCTTGCTAATTTTTTGAGATCTTTCCAGAAATGTAAAGAAATCAGAAAAAATCTTTGTTTTGCACCAGAAAATGCAAATTTGTGAAAAACATACAGAAAAAAGAGATTGGATTATTTCGCATAGTATTTTACCTATTAAATAAATCTGTAAAATAACGAACCTTATTAAAATTTTAAGGGCATTCCATAAATGTAAACATTTATGAAAAAATCACTGATTTGCATTGAGAAAGTAAATTTTATGAAAAAAAATACAATAGTGATAACACCTACAAAAATGGTGATAAATTCTCAATTTTTCTATTGTGGCCTCCTGAGATGATTTATAGGCGTCTATAAAAATATTTTGGAAAAATGCATAGCCATTTGGAAGATATGACAAAATCTGTAAAACTTGGTGTTTTGTCCAAAAACTAGCAAACCTGCAACAAAAAGTTAATGAAACCTGCAAAAAAGCAAGCTAGATCAAAGGATTCATGTCAGGTTCACCAAATGTAGTTAGGGTAAAATTATTAGAGAAAAATTCATAAACAAATTATAATGAAAAACCCTAACAAGCATAATAGAGCATACACTAGCATGAAAATCAAAAAAACAAGTGAATGGAAACCGATCTCCAAGCTAGATTTGATTTATCTCCATTGATCTTCTCCACCTACATAACAATGCAAGATTTTGAAGGATTGAAAGTTTTACTGTTGATTGCTCAATTTCGCAGCATAACAATGAAAGGAAAGATAATAGAAGAAAAATAAATAGATAGATAAGAAGATTGAGAGAAAATTTTGGTAGAGTGAGGATACTAGAAGAAGATTCTCTCCAAATGACCTATGAAAGTCTTGATTTATAAAAGAAGGCTAGTTTGATTTAATGGCCAAGATTAAAAGAAAATTATTTGATATGTATGGCTAGGATTAAAAGTTTATTTTAGTGCCTATGATGCACATTAAGTGGGTTATGACATGAGGCTAAAATTAGGATGTGAGGGAAGAAGTGGGATTCTTTTATTTATTTTGGAAGAAAAGATTCTTATGACGCACAACGAATGGGGTTAGAAATAGGATGTGAGTGGGAATCTCATAATTTAAATAATAAATTATTTAAATTATTTGTGCATGTGAAGAGTTGTAGTCATGTGACACATGTTGCAATGTGACAATAATTGAGGGATTAATTCAAATATTCAATTTGAATTATTTTGAGACATGTGAATGGGGAATCAATTAAATAAATGAGATTTATTTAATTAATTGGGAAGGTGATTAAGTGAAATAAATGGGATAAGTGGGATAATGTCATGTATCGACTATGTAATATTATGACATGGACAATTTTGGGTGTCTACACATCACATTTAGCATTTTTTTAGGTTACAAACTGCACAAGGAGTAAGAAATAATACTAATCTTTATAATCACAATGATGTAAAAGGTCAAAGTTTTCTATTAAATCAAGTTGATGAGCTAGTTGTGGCGTAGGAGAATGGGGCATGTAAATTTTGATAATTTGGTGAAGGTGAGATAAAAATTATTGGTAACACACGTTCCTAAAATAACTAAACCTACAAATACCATTTATAAAAAGTGTCAAATTGGCAATAAAACAAGGGTCAAATTTTGGACAAAAGAATACTCAACTACAAAGCCCTTGCAACTAGTTCATACTAATTTGTGTGGTCATGCAAGGATAAGAGGATTGAAAGGTGAAAGATACTTCATGTTGATGATTTATGACTACTGGAGGATGACATGGGTAACCTTTCTAAAGGATAAATCACAATCATTTGAAAGATTCAATATTTTTAGAGCCATGGTTGATAAGGAGAATGGTAGAATGATCAAATTCTTAAGGTCAGTTATAGGTGGAGAAATCACATCAATTGAATTTATTAAATATTGTGAGAATCTTGGGATCAAG
Organism: Sequoiadendron giganteum; assembly: GCA_007115665.2. Taxonomy (NCBI): domain Eukaryota; kingdom Viridiplantae; phylum Streptophyta; class Pinopsida; order Cupressales; family Cupressaceae; genus Sequoiadendron; species Sequoiadendron giganteum. The sequence goes on from CM021100.1 coordinate 542,524,251, forward strand.
GGTAGATGCAAGAAGATGAGTCCATGAAACATGGACGTTTTTTCCTTAGACAAAAACCTGATATCGACTTCAATAAAATGAGATCTCATTTTTTAATAAATGGGATCCCATTTAGGTTTGAGGTCCTGAGCAAAAAAGGGATCCCATTTCTTAAAAATGGGATCCGATTGCTTAAAAATAGGATCTCATTTTAAAATGGGTCATTAAAAAATAAGATCCCATTATTTAACAGCCCATTCTATAAAAAACAACTTATAAGAAACGACATCCCATTTTACAGAACGGGATCTTGTTTTTCAAAACTGGGTCCCATTTCATTTAAGTATAAAAAGATTATATTTTTATGAAACAGGATCCTGGCTTTTTGCTTTGTTTTTCACTTCAAGAAAAGGCTTGGCCCAGACTTGAACCTAAGCTTTGGACCTAGTTTGACCTACAACTTGAAGGTCATGGAAATGTCAGAAGAAAATAATGATTTTGGACATATGTTGATAGAATTTTTTTGTAGAATTTTTTAACGAAATTAAAACCCCTTATAGATGAGACAGTGTAGATTCCATATATGTAATTTTTTTGCAATTGGATTACTTTTCATATTTTCAATTAATTTATGATAAAATTGGTCCATAAACTTGAATTATTAGGGTTTTCTATAGTATTTTAATAACTTTTATTAAAATATATATTTTTTAAATGAATTGTACAAAAGCATACTTCAAAAAATTCTTTTCAATTTAAAAAATAAAAATAAAAAATGGATAAGTTTGGGCCATCTAATGTGTGACGTACACGATGGTTTTTCAAAACAAAATAATATTCAATAAAAAATTACAAAACATATTAGAAGTGTGATTCAGTGAGATACAAATCTTTTCCCAAAAGGATTTAGAAAAATAAAATTATTTAGGTCAAACTATGGATAATGTACACATGCATGATATGGTAGAAAAAATGACTTTTAAATAGTGGTTTTTTGAAACAACTATTGAAAATCTATTTTTATCATCTAGGTATTAAAATAAATTACATATTTTGAAACTAGACCCTGAGTACTACATTTTATGATTAGTGACTTTTTTTAAGATTCTATCTCTAAGTCCTCCAAAATTTAAGGTCAAATGTGATAAATTCTGAAAATCAAGGAAAACACTTCCACTTTTTAGCCAAAAAGTCGACTCAACTTCTTACAGACACCCTCAAAAGGCAGTATTCTATACCGAGAACTCCACAACAAAATGGATTAGTTGAGAGAAAGAATAGGATAGTTAAGTATATGGCCAAAACAATGTTGAATGATTCCAAGCTACCATATGTTTATTGAAGAGTAGTTTATACTACAGTTTATATTTTGAACAGAGTCCAATTAAGGGTAAATAGTGAGAAGACACACTATGAACTATGGTATGGTAAGCCAACATCTACCAAGTGATACAAAGTGTTTGGTAGCACATCCTACATCAAAAGTGAAAAAGAAAATTTGGGAAGCTTTGAGTCAAGATGTGATGAAGGAATATTTCTTGGATATTCCACCCAAAGAAAATATTAGATATGTTATAACAAAAGGTTGCACAAAATTGTATAAATCATCAATATCAAGATTGATGTAGAATTGAAACATGTTAAATCTGATAGAGAAAACTTTGAAGATGAATCAAAACTTGACTTGAACATATTGTTGATGAAGAGCCAAAGGAAGAGAATGAAAAATATCCTACAAAATATTTTCAAAAGGATCATCTTGTAGATCAGATAATTGGGAATAAAAATGAAGGTGTTTAGACAAGGAGAAGAGTTGCAAAGAATAAGGAAAAAGTAATTTTTTCTCTCTTGCGTCAGATTGAACCTAAAAGCTATGTTGAGGCCAGAAAGGATGAGAGCTAGATAAAGGGCATTGAAGAAGAGTTGAATCAAATTGAGAAGAACAAAACATGGAAATTATTTCCTAGATCGCCAAGAAAAAAATGTGATTGGTACTAAATGGGTGTTCAGAAACATGCTCAACAAAGATGGAGTTGTAGTAAGGAACAAGGAAATATTGGTGTGCAAGGGGTATGCACAAGTTGAAGGTATAGACTTTGAATAAATATTTGCACATGTGGCAATATTAGGAGCAACAAGAATTTTTCTTGTATTTTTAGTATATAAAGCTTTTAAGGTTTATCAAATGGATGTTAAATATGTATTTTTTTAAATGGAAACCTTGAAGAAGTTGTATAGAACAACTAGAAGGGTTTTAGCTAAATGAAAAATTAAATTATGTCTACAAATTGAATAAAGAATTGTATGGTCTGAAAAAAGAACCATGAGCATGGTATTCAATATTAGACTAGTATATACAACAAAAATGTTTCAAGAAAGGATGTGTAGATAGTGATTTTTACTTCAAATCAAAAGCTAAGTGCATGATAGTTGTTGTTGTATATGTGGATGACATCATTTTTGGTTATAGAAATGATAGGATTTGCAAAGAATTTGTTGCTCAAATGCAAGATGAATTGGAATGTCAATGCTAGGAGAACTTCCATTTTTCCTTGGTTTATAGATAGCACAAACCAATGATGAGATATTTATATGTCAAACTAAGTATGTTAAGGAAATGCTTAAAAAATTTAGAATGGAAGATAGAAAAAAAATTAGTACCAAATGATAATTGGATGTAAGTCAAGAAAATTAGATGAGTATCTAGTTGCAAATCAGATAATGTATAGGTCAATGATAGGTAGCTTGTACTTAACTAAATCAAGACCTGATATAATGCAAGTTGTATGCATGGTTGCAAGGTTTGTAGGCTGCTCCTAAGGAGTCTCATGTCAATGAAATAAAAAGAAATTTTAGAAACATTGAAATACTATTGAATATGGACCTATTATCTCAAGAGAAAAGATTTCACTTTAAATACCTATACAAATGTTGATTGGGATAGAAGTGAAAATGACAGAAGAAGCACTAGTGGTGGTGCATTTTTTTCTTGGGAGACAAACTTGTTTCCTACATGTGAAAACAACAAGAGTTAGTCACTCTTTCTATAGTAGAAGAAAAATATGTAGTAGCAATAGCATGTTGTACTTAGGTATTTTGGATGAAGTAGACACTAAAACACAAGGTTGAGTATAAATAACCAATCTCTATTTTTTGAGATAATTCAAGTGCAATAAGCACCTCAAACAATCCAATGATGTATTCTAGGATAAAGAAAATATCAATCAAGTATCACTTCATAAGAGAGAAGGTTGTATATCAATAAGTCATCATGGATTATGTGCCAACCAAAGATCAACTGGAAATCATATTCACCAATCCTCTTCCCAAGGAAAAATTTGAATATCTAAGGCAAAAATTTGGATTTATTGCTCCTGCATCATATAAATAAATCCTAGTGACCGAGCATGACTCTAGGGGGAGCTTCATAGATATTTCATCCATCCCTTGAAATGAAGGATGAATTCAAGTCTAGTAAAATTGATTTTACAAATTCCTAGTGACTTGATGGTTGGATATTCGTGGTCACATTCTTTCCCTTTGCATAGTATTGTCAAAAGAGGAGAATTTTCAAGTGTAGCAAGATGCTCTAGAGTGACATTTTTCCATTGATGTTAAAGGGGGAGAAAGTTGAGAAAATTCTATGTCTACAAAAATATGAGATATGTCTAAGGGGGAGTTTCTCTATATTTGCACAAATTATTAGTTTTATTATAATTGGTACAAAGTAGTTTATGTTAGTATACAACATCTGGAATTGGTACAAAGAATCTAGAGAATTTGGTTTTGTTATCAATGACAAAGGGGGAAATTATTGGCATAATGTTTCCATTCATGTCAAACAGTGGCATTGATTTCAAAGGGGAGTCCAATGGAAGCTTGGATGTAATTGAACTCAATGGATAAATGTCTAGAAGAATTGTGAAGTATGATGGAGAGATGAGCATGTTTTGAAAATTATTGCAAAGTTACTGAAAAGATGTAATATTGTCATGAAATGGTGTAATTGAAATGGTGTAATTCTATTGTAAAGATTACTTCCAAAAATCAAAGGAGAAAACTAATGCTAGATTTGATATGGTTTTGTGAGAGATTTCCAATGATGTGTTTTGCAGATCTAGAGGACATATATTGAGCTTAGAATTGATTTAATTATACTCGATTCATATTAGGTTTTGGTAGATATTTACCCTAAGTGTTGAAGTCATGGTGATGATCAGGTTCTATATTTTTAAGTTGACTCAATGTTGGCGGTTACAAGTTGCTTAAGTTTTAACTTAATCCTTTTGTGTCATCAGGGTGCGTAACCCCTCATCCTAGTGTTTATTGTCTTTAAAAGTAATGTGGACTTAATATTTTCTAAGTCCAAAGGTTGTCGACATTTGGTGTCAGTTTCATAACCTCCTTCAGTCTCCAACAAAATTAGAAGAAATAATATATGTTATACCTTAGTTTAAGTTAAGTGTTGTCTGTATTTTTTGAAGTTTTGAAACCTTCATTAGCTACTGACAAAGTTAGAAGAACTTCTAATTTTGTCAACAGGTACGTGTCTAGTTGTGAGTGCATCACAATATGTCTTCACATCACATATTTATTCTTCATGGGCTATACAATTTAGCAATGTGCAATGAAGGTAATCAATGTTGATGGCTGGAGCATGTAAGATCATATGGCTATCACACAAGTCATTCACATTGCATTTTTAAGTTTACATCAGCATGAGCTATGTGTGATATGTGATAGAGACAAATCAATAGTTGAGAATAAATAGAGGAGATCCAATGGTCAACACATCATTACTTCACATTGAAGTTCTGAATTAAAAGGGAATTATAAAAATTATGATGTGTGATAGTAGTGGATGGTGATGTTAGAAAGGATAAATTTCAAGAATATATTGTATCACTTAACTTTTATGCATCGCGTTTTCATACTCTTGCACATAAGGCACAAATACAATAAGCGATGTTAGTGGAGAGTGACCTCATCTCTGATATATGGCAGTTCAAGGATGCATTATATAATGTTAACATATCACATTTATCATTTTTTAGGTTACAAATCTTTCTATGATATATGATGGAAAAAGGTTAGTGGAGCATGATGTTAGCAAAGGAAAACTAGCAGGCAGAGAATATGTTGCACACTCAATTCACATCATTGTTGTGTATTGAGCTGAAGTGAAAGAGTTTTTATATGCGATATACTACATGGTGGGTTCCCTCTCCTATGAATGATTGAGAAATAATGTAGACACATGTTTAGTGAGATGGGTGACAATCTTTTATTGCATTGTATAGCTCTTTTTCATCGTAGATTTAATTCACGACCATGAAGCTAAAGAACGATAGTAATATACAACGAGATGAAGATCAATGATGCACATTTAAAAGAACTTAATCCAAAAGTTTCATTTTAATGTTGAACGATGAATGAAGATCATTTAGAAGGGTGGTGAAAATTGTTTCATTGATGACTCAAATTTAAAGTTAGATCTCTCAAATGGATATGACAATATGAATGAGGGTTTTGAATGTAAGCCGATACGGTGAAAAAAATTAATTGGTTCAACTTCTCTAGCTACCAAATTAAATGGACATTGGATAATTTGGGTGGTGAAGATCACATTCATATCTAACAAAATATTGCATATATAGAATATGCATTTACGAACATAAATCCTAGATCAGTTATAGGCTAAAAATGGTATTGGTATAGAAATTAATGATGATTGTGTGTGGCTCGATGTACAAGAAGCTTGCTAGAGAAGATAGCATGTGAGAACACCCTAGCAGACATTTTCAAATTGTGAAAATTTTAAATATGAAATTAATCCAGATGGTGGTGCATGGCTCGAGGTACTATTGATTGTTAGTGAAGATATGAGAAAATAAGATAATAAAAAACCGGGTAAGAGTTAAAGTATGAGAACTGTAGCGGAAAAAGAATACACATGCTAAGATAGAGTGAAACCCAAAAAAAATATGAAAAATCATCATGGGTGACGAGCCCAGTTTATGGTTCATTTTTTATAAAGTTTACTATCCATTTGTTGGAGTTTTCATAGAATTTGATGCTTGGATGTTTACCTTTTTATGATAATTCCTTAAAACCATGCACATTGGACATAAGCTTATTTATGTAACCTTTAAATGGAATTAACATGCTATATGAACTATCTATGTTAATTTTACATGTGGATTAATGATTTTCACTTTAAGATAGTTACAAATATGCAATTGTTGTTCGTACTAATATTATCATGCAAAAAAAATTAGAGGCTTGCAATTAAGGAAGATTCCACTAGCTCGTCATGCACCATAACAGTCAACAAGGTGATCATTCAATGGAGGGAAGACTCTCGATGGTCGGGGATTCCTCATGAAAATCAAAGTAGTAACCACCTTGTACATAGTCTTAATTTCTTGTTGAGAAAATATATGTGTTACTTATGTGCTAGATTCGCATTAAGGAAAACATGCCTGGCCATCTTTTGTGCATGCATAACCACCTCTCCACTTTTTATGCTTTCCCTAAAGTGGCGTCATTTGAATCTATGGGAGTTTACCACCTTGTTAGGTTATTAGTTGGTACCTTCTTTAAATAATACTTGGATGCTCCTTCTCAGGAGGTTGCTTAATTTGATGATGTACTGGCATACTTAATTTTTCAGTAGTATAGTCATGTTGCTCGATTGTAATCAAGTTTTCCAATGAATAAATTGAAGTTATAAGTTCATGCATCTGATTTTACCTTTTTTTAGGGGATTCTCATCCAAGGGGGCCCACTTGGTGAGAATTCCATCCTTTAGTTTAGTTATTATTTTATGTTCAATAGTTAGTTAAGAATTTGGCACTGTATGTTCCTATAGCCACTAGAATTTCATTCTAGGATTGTTCCTAAAGGCGAAGCAAATAGAGTAGTTTCCTATTTGTCGCTTAGATTTTTATTTCTAACATGCATTTCAGCTTAGTCAAGTTATTGGTTGATGCTCAACACTTATGGTATTTCCTTCCAATAAATATACTTTCAGCATTGTGTCTTTCTTAGTTGTAGGATGAATGTGTCTACTTTGAATTCCTAGTGCACATACTGTGCTGACCCATTTCAAGTTGATGTCCCTAGGTTGAGAAGTTAAATGCACCTTCATGATGATTGAGATAGGTATTCAGGTTAGATTTCCAATCTCTAAACCAAAGTTGTAAGGGCTTAGTTGTTAAATCATTGTAGGAGGTCAACATTTTTGGTGTCTTTGATGGGGATGGTGTCAAGCTAGGATGTTCTTTGGAGTCATTTATAGTTTTTATTGTTGTAGTGTTTCTGGAAGTTTATTCTTAGTGTACCCCTCATTTAGGAAAGTAATGACCCCCTTTTATTTTTCCAATTCTTTGTGGAAGCTGGTTGATACTGAGTTTATAATGCATGCATAGAGGGAGGAGGAGAGATTCTCATGGGAGATTCTTTCCTAACAATCCTGATTCATTACAACTAGTTGAGTAAAAAAACCTGCCAAGAGACAAAGAAGAAGAAGATCCACATCCCTTTGTTGATACATTTATGGATTTGATCAATTATGAAGTTTCCTCTAAAGATCAAAATCTGATTGAATACCCCTTTGCTTTGGAACTTCATCAAGTAGGCATGGGTGAGTCAAATAGAAACAGACCTAACCAACTAGATTTTAATTTCCCCATTGCTCATTAGAATGAAGTAGACAACCTCAAAAATATCCCTACTTTAATCCTTCGTAAGTTCTATGGAATTTTCACATAAGATATTGATACATTCTTTTTTGAGTTTGATATACTCTACAGGAGCTATGACTATACCATTGATTCCCATAGGCTTAAGCTATTCCCTACCACCTTGAAATAAGTTGCATTAAGATGTTTCATGAGCCTAGTCAGAGATACTGTGGAAACTTGGGAGGGCATGAAGAAAAAATTCCTTGAGAAATACAAGGAGTATTGCAGGGGTAGTGACATGAGAGGAGATGACATTTTTAGGATGCAAAAAAAGGAATATGAGAGCCTAGAAGATTACATTTCAAGGTTTAATTTTTCCTACAAAAATCTCCACACCATACAATCAATAAAGAATCACAGAAGTTCCTTTACTTAAGAGGAATTAATGGAATTTACAAATATGCCTTTGACCTAATGAGAGGAGGATATATCACCCAAGTTCCTTGGAAGGATATCAAGAAGATATGTTAAAGCTATTCTAGGGCAGCTTCAAAGAAAGGGAGGTCTTACCAATCCTCCATGGGTAAGTCATCTAGCAGTGGATTTTCAAGGATGGAGATTACTCACTTACTAGCAAACTTAAAGCAAGACATCATAAACAATTTGGCTACTCAATTGGATTCACTTTAGGACAAAAAGAAACAAGAGGAGGAAAAGGCAATGATGGCAGAATATTGCCCTCATTGTAGACAAAAGAAGAAGGACTAAAAATGCAAGATGATAGCTAATATTAATAGAAATTAGATGGCACCTGAGTTCAAGCCAATCTAGGGTGAATATTATCAAGTCTAATATGTTTCACATAGGAGGCCATGGGCTCCAAGATAGGGTATACCACTAGATCCACTATCTTTTGTTGCACCATATTTCAATTCTTAGTGATCTAGTAATAAATGGAAACCCCCATATCCATCCAATTATGGAGGATATTCACAAAAAACTTGGAATAACCCTCCAAATTCTTGGCCCAATCACCAAAAATCTCCACTCCAGTGGCAGAAACCTTAGGGGAATTGGTAGTAGTTTCAAGGAAATTAGCATCCACCTCTAAGAAACTGGTAGAAAACATCTCAATGGAGGGGAGGACAGCAATGGCCAAACCAGATAACCAATTACATGCAACCACCTTGTGAGCCCCAAAAACCTGCTATAATGCCTCCTCCTGCTAGTTCAAATTCAAATGCACCTAAATCTACTCAACTACCATCTCATCCAAGACCTAACCCAAATAATAAAGCACAACAATAGTCGGAATACTTTTCTGACCCAAATCAATTCCCTACATATGTTATCAGTGTAAGTGACATCTGCTTGCATTCACGAACTATTTTTCTAGCTCCTTCCACACCCATTATCATTGAGCTTCCCATGGAAGAGGAGGAGCCTCTAGATGTCCCCATTCAGCCAAGTGCACCTAAACATCTTGCACCAGTCCCAGTCAAGCAAACTAAACCAAAACCACCATTTCCCTAGAGGTTGGAAGCTATGAAATAAAAGGAAGAGAAGGATGACACAACTTTTGACATTTTAGATCAGTTAAAGCACATATGTGTCCAAATACCTCTATTTCAGGCCATGAAAGATGTTCACATATATGGAAAAGAAATCAAGGAAGCATACCTTAAGAAGCCAGATAGGATGAACAAAGACCCCACTATGGTTCATGTGGTGGGACAGTTGGTTGATAACATGCTTGGTAATGTGATAGTTCCCAAATATAATGACCGAGGGAGTCTTTTGGTGGGAGTTCTTATAAATGGTATCTAGATAAAGAATTCTCTGATTGATTTGGGAGTAACAATAAATGTAATGACTAAGGACATCCTACAACAATTGAATATTGCAAGAATGAGACCTACTCCTACTATCTTGCAGCCTATTGATAGTTCTATAGTTAAGCCTGATGGTATAGTAGAGGATCTTTTGGTAACTCTAGACTCTTGGGAGTACCCAATAAATTTTATGATTCTTTCTTCTAAACCCACACTAGGTGGGTACCCCATTATTCTTGGAAGGCCATGGTTAGCAATAGTAGATGCTTATATTGGATTTTGGATATGAGACATGACTATTTCAGATGGAAAGAGCACCAAAAATATTTTTCTCTACCCTCTTTCTTAACCCTCCCATGATAGGAATGACCCCGTATGGCCACATTTTGGTGAAGAGACCAAGGAAGTTAATTATGTGGAACAACATATGATGTTAGGAAAAAGTTCTCTTATGTAGCTTCAAGATGAAGATGAGGTATTATCTAATGTAATCTAGAACCATTATGAGATAGAGGAAGAATCATCCTCTCATTCATCTTAGTATGCTGATCTAGTGAAGACACTCATGCCCACTCTTCCTAATGTCGCTCTTCTTCTAGCCACTTTTTTCTGCAGTCATTGTTCCTACAACCAAACTTATATCAAAAATAGGTATATCTAATAAATTTCTTCCACATGAACTCAGGGTACCAAGAATTATTGAAGAAGCTATGGTAGTGTTAACTAAACAAGTGTTGGTGTCAGAAGGAAAATATCTAAATATTAACAAAAAGTTGAGTATAAAACAACAGTTGTCATTGGAAAACTTACTGAGCACCCACCATAATGCATTTGTATGGGAATATCATGATATGAAGGGATTGGACCCTAAGCTTTGCACTCATAGGATATATATAAGAGATGATTGTACACCAGTGACGCAGCCACAAAGAAGAATTAACCCTGCATTGAGAGAAATTGTAAAAGGGGAACTACAAAAATTGCTAGATGCAGGATTTCTCTACCCCATTTAAGATAGCTAGTGGGTTTCCCCATTGGTGATTGTGCCCAAAAAAGGAGGGGAGTGACGAGTTTGTTTTGATTACCGGGAATTTATTGGTGCCACCAAAAAGAACAATTTTCCCTTACCTTTCATAGATCAAGTTTTTGACTCACTTGAAATAAAATAGTACTTTTATTTTCTAGATGGATTTAGTGGCTATAACTAAATTTGAATTGCACCAGAAGACCGTGAGAATACCACCTTTACCTATCTATGGGGGACCTATGCCTACTTATTACTTCCATTTGGCTTATGCAATGCACCTACAACTTTTCAAAGGGTAGTCATTAGCATATTTTTTAGACATCTCTCATGATTTCATGGACATCTATATGGATGACTTCACTACCTATGGTGGTGATTTTAATGAAGCATTGGAAAATCTCAGGAGAGTCTTGTAGAGATTTGAAGACCACAATTTGTCTTTAAATAATGAAAAGTGCTTCACAATGATGTAGGAAGGTATAGTTCTTGTCCACTACATCTCTCATAAAATAATTCAAGTAGATCTTGCAAAGATTGAGGTGATCACCAATCTTCCTAACCCTGCCAAACAAAAAAAATTAGGAGTCTCTTAGGAAATTTAGGTTATTATAGGAGGTTCATCAAAGAATTCATCAAAATGGAAACATCATTGTATAATCTCCTAACTAAAGATGTTGAATTCCAATGGATAGAAGACTATGACAAGGCTTTTTCTAACTTGAAAGAAGCTTTAGAATCATGCTCCTATACTCAAGGTTCCTAATTTGGAGTTTCTTTTACACATCCATACAGATGCATCACACTATGCTATAGGAGCATTCTTATAATAGAAAGAAGGGGCTATTGAAAATTTTATTTATTCTATCAGCCAAAATTTGCAGGGAGTTGAATTCAGCTATACAGTGGCAGAAAAATAAATGTTAGCAGAGATCTATGCCCTAAAAAAATTCAGGCACTACATAACAGGCTACGATATTTTTGTGTACATTGATCATGTAGCCATTAGATACCTCATGAATAAACCCTTGATCTTAGGTAGGCTAGCAAGATTGTTATTGTTGATGCAGGAGTTTGACATAACCATTGTGGATAAAGCAGGGAAGGCCAATGTTGTTATAAACTTTCTTTCAAGGTTGAATACATTAGAGCAAAATCAATTCATAGATGAATCCTTCCCTAATGAACATTTATTTTCCATCAGTGTGTAGACACCCTGGTATGCTAACATAGCTAATTATTTGGTATGAGGGAGAGTTACTCCTCACTTCTCTCTAAAAGAGAGGAGGGTGCTCATTGAAAACTATTTTCCTTTCTCATGGATTGTTGGATGTTTGTTATGCACTGGACCAGACCATGTCATGAGGAGATGTGTGAGGGAAGATGAGATATATGATATTTTGCATGCATGTCACAATGAACCCTATGGAGAAAATTTTTCAGCAAAGAGGATAGTAATGAAGATTTTGAACACGTGATATTACTAGCCTACACTCCACAAGGAAGTGTGATAGATGCTAGAGGATGGGTTGACCAACAAAATATGATGAGATTCTACTTTACCCCCAGGTAGTAATCACTCCTTTTGATAAGTGGGGATTGAATTTTGTAGGACCCATTGATCCTCCATAAAATGGTAAATCCTATATATTGGTATGCACAAATTATGTAACCAAGTGGGTAGAAGTTAAGGCCATGAAACATGGAAGAGATAATAAGGCCGTAGAATTTACATATGAGAAAATTTTCACATGTTATGGGGTTCCAAGAGAGATAGTGAGTAATCAAGGGGCTCAATTCACTTTAAACCTTGATACAAAATTGGTCAATGAATACAAAATTAGGCACAAGAATTCTACTCCTTATCACGCTCAGGCCAATCTCCAAGTTGAGGTTAGCAACAGAGAAATTGAAGCCATTTTAACCAAAATTGTGGCTATCCATAGAAGGGATTGGGAAAGAAGACTACCCGAAGTTGTTTGGGCCTACAGAACTACCTAGAAAACAACTACATGATTCACTCCATTTGAGTTTTTGTATGGAAAGATAGCTATAATTCCCATTGAATTTGAGTATAAGACTCTTTGGACTGCAGTAGACCTGGGGATGGATATCTCTAAGGCACAAAAGGATAGAATCATGCAGCTGAATGCTTTGGATGAGATGAGGAAGGCAGTCTTTCATCACACTAAGGTAGTGCAGAATCATAGAATATGGTAAATTCATAAAGGAAAATAAATTCCAGCCAAGTGATTAGGCATTGCTCTATGACCCAAGGTATCACGATAATGCAGGAAAATTTTAGACAAGGTGGCTAGGACCATATTAGGTTATTGAAGTCTTTCCCAATGGAGTTGTTGAACTCACTACCATTGACCTTGTCATATTTAAGCTACTTTTCAATGGTAATCACCTGAGGTTGTATCACAAGACAACTTCCAAGGAGGAGTTCCTATAGTAGTTCACTTGAAATGCAACACCCAACCTTCCTGCAACCAAAGGAATCAGACCTAGTGTCCCTCCTTTTGGATAACTAAGGTATGTAACTTGTTATAATAAAGACTTCCACTTCTATATGGGTCCACTTCTTAACCCATCTACCCATCCATCTCCACCTTTCTCTCTTCCATCATGCCTCCATAATTTCAATTCATTCCATTTCACCTCATTCCACTCTGCTTTCATTAATTGCTCAACTGATTTCTTAAAAGTGACTGGTATTTTCTCCATAATCTTTTGAAATGAATCTTCCAAGAATTCAAGTACGTCCACATCAGATTTTTATATCTTAGTTTTCTTTTATTAAATTCATTTAATTGTTGTACATTAATATGGGCATACTCTATAGCATGTAATTATTATTTGCCCCTATCAAATCTTCCTTACCACCTCACATGTGAGGACACATGTGAAAATTAAGGTTGAGGGGAAAGTGTGAATGCCATTTCCGCGTGTCTGTCCATATTGGTTCATGTCAGTAAAGTTAAAATATTGATCCGATTTGAATTCAGAGTGAGATGACAATGCACATGTGTGAAATGAAACTAACCATCACCATTCTTCCTCATCATAGCCTTCATTTATTACTCCTTTACTTCCTTTATTGCTCCTATCATAATATTAAGCCAAAAAGGTAAAATTTAAATGACACTAGAATTGGAAATTTAGTAGCATTGCAGGAAGGAGAAGTTTAGATTTTAGATGAAGTTTGCAAAAGGGAAATTTTGTAGAGTGATTGTTTGATTGCAGACAACTAAAAAAAGGGAGGTGGGTTAATTTGAAATCAACTCATGGTTCATGATTTATTACTGCAAGTTGCACCCTGCCAGTTTGAGTTTAAAAAATATGGATGGTTAGATTGTTTTATGAAGCTGAATGGTTTTAATGAATACATTTCGTTGGAATTCTCCTAGAAATTATCTAAAAGGAGGACCACAATAAAAAGGTTCAAGGTCATAGCTACTGAAGAAAGGATTGAAAAAGTTACAGGGTTTCCTGGTGATGGTGAACATTACGCTGCTACCAGAGACACCAAGTCAACTAGGGCTGAATTTATAGAACTTGGTGACCCTCCATTGAGTGTGGAAAAACAAGGTACAAAGAGAACTTCTCTTCCTGAGCTATGGAAGCAAGTAGTTGTTTATATTGTGAAATACATTACATGTTAAGGTTGTCAATCGAATCTACATTTTTTACATTTCAAACTCATGAATCACATGAGGCATGAGAGAAGAATGAATGTGCCAAACATGCTATACCACCTTCTTTCAATCATTTTAGTTGAGACCCAAAATGGTAGGGCTAATTCCATTTCCCACCATTGTCTAATATGTCTTGGGAAGAATTATTGAATATTGATCAGATTATACCAAAGAATTTGCGACCTAGGTTTTTTCCTCAACTATGTAGGGTTAGCAAGAGAGGGAGCAATGTTGGGGTTACTTCTGGTGCCTCAAATTTTGGTGTAAGCCCTACTATAAACCCCCCTATAGCTAAAAAAACCATTGAGATTAGTTCTTTGGAGGTAGAGCATTAAGATAAAGTAAGTTCCTCTCTTGATTCTGATGATGATGTTCCTCTTGGCATCGTAATGAGAACTAGGGCACAAAAGAAGAAGGTAAAAATAAGGAAGTGAAAATTTAAAAATAAAATGATAGAAAATGAAGTGCCAAGCTCTAAGTAAAGAAAGGTTGACACTGTTCTTCCTGCAGCAAAAGAAAAACATGAAAACCCTCCCAAAAAATCAAGCCTGCTGAGCGAGCCTTTGGTGTGTCTCTAGAGGAATTCCCTAAGCCTAGAGAAATATCATGGGAGGATGAAGAAGCTCCAATGGAGTAGGTGAATGTCAAGAAAAAGGACATATTTAAGGATGCATAAAGAATAACACTAGAAGATCTTGCTGACAACGCAGACCAAGTTGGAAGCTAGGAGCATGAGCAAAATCAAGAGTCCCTATAGCAAGAACAAGAGGTCATGTAGCTAGAACTGGGAGAATAGTCAACACACCGGTAGTCGGTATTGGATAAACAAGCAGAGTCCTTGCAACTAGAGCTTTATGAAGAACAAGCAAAAGCGCCAGGAATTTTTTTGATAGGAGTACATAGGACCTTTTATTTTTCAATGCATATGGTAGCTATGAACTTACGGAAATAAGAGAAATGTGGGGTAAAGAGAGAAATTATAAAGAGGGATGAAGAGATTGAAATAAGAATGAAGAAATTGATGCTTTAAAAGGAAAGGTGGACAATATGATAGCCTTAGTACCTCAAATATTAGAGTGTAGAACTCCTCCAAGGTTTAATGCTATGTATTGAAAGGAGAAGCATATTTCTTTTAAACTAGAAAGAATTATCTTAGGTTTGAATCCTTCCATTGAGACCCCTCTTGAATTTTTCAATGCTTATCGAATTGCTCCTCCTGAAATGAAGATTTTTTTATGTGAATTTTATTTGCATAATTATGCTATGACCCAAGACCATGATTGGAATCCACTATTGCATGTTGGAGATGTCCAACTAAGGGAATCTATTTCTTGGGTATAGAATGATATTAATTGGGGAAAACAATTAAGGACTTATAGACAAATTGAATCCAACACCCCCTATCAATCAAGGCTAAGTCTAGAAATCTTGGAGACATTTTTAGGGATTGGCACAAAATTCTTTATCAACCAAGCTATGGAAATAGGATTCTGTCTGAGAGAGAGTTAGTTTATAAATAATATGATAAGATAGAAAAAACTATAGGGGAATATTTAATAGTATACATATCACAAAGGTGGAAAACCTAACTAATGAATTTAAACAAGATGAGCCTCACTCTATGCAAAACTATGTTGTGGAACTTAAGAGAGTTGATAGATATATATGAATTGGGAGAACAAAAGGATAATTTTGTCTTCCACTAACTTTTCAGCCACCTATCATATTGTGGCCTATACCAAACTTTAGATATTACCGTTATGACATACCTAATCAAAGATAGAGATAGAGTAAGTTGGAAAGGCAGCAAGGTTTCTATTGGGATCCTAATTCATGCATAGAAAAAATTGATGTAGGATAGCTGGCAGTTATAAATTTCAGGGCATTGAGCAAGCAAAAGAACAACCCTTCCTTTGTTGGAGGACTAACAAGACCTTAGGTTGGGGGGAGTGATGAGCCCTGTTTATGGCTCATTTTTTATAAATTTTATTATCCATTTGTTGTAGTTGTCATAGAATTTGATGCTTGGATGTTGACCTTTTTATGATATTTCCTTAAAACCATGAACATTGGACATTAGCTTATTTTTGTAACCTTTAAATGACATTGACATTCTATATGAGCTATCTATGTTTATTTTACATGCAGATTAATGATTGTCACTTTAAGATAGTTACAAGTATGTAATTGTTGGGTGTACTAATATTGTCATGTAGATATAATTAGAGGCCTGCAGTTAAGGAAGATTATGCCAGCTGGTCATGCACCATAATAGTCAACAAGGTGATCATTCAATGGTTGGAAGACTATTGATGGTGGGGGATTCCTCATGCAAATTGAAGTAGTAACCGCCTTGTAAATGGTCTTAATTTCTTGTTGAACAAATATAAGTGTTACTATTATGTTAGATTCATGTTAAGGAAAACATGTCTGACCAGATTTTGTGCATGTGTAACCACCTCTCAACTTTTTATGCTTTCCCTAAAGTGGCGTCCTCTAAATCTATGGGAGTTGACCTCCTTGCTAGGTGATTATTTGGTAGATTCTTTAAATAAGACTTGGATGCTCCTTCTTAGGAGGTTGCTTAATCCTATGATGTACTAGTATTCTTAGTTTTTCAGTAATATAGTCATGTTGCTCGATTGTACTCATGTTTTCCAATGAATAAAATGAAGTTATGCTCTGAGTTTACCTTTTTTTAGGGGATAATCATCCAATGGGGGCCACTTGGTGAGTATTTCTTCCTTTAGTTTAGTTATTATGTTTTGTTTAGTAATCAGTTAATAATTTGGCACTGTTTATTCTTGCGGCCATTAGAATTCCATTATGTGAGTATTCCTTCAGCCAAAGAAGACAAATTATTTTCCTATTTGTTGCTCAAATTTTCATTTATGACATGCATTTCAGATTATTCTAGTTATTGGTTGATGCTCACTACTTATGTTGTTTCCTTCCAAGCAATTTACTTTCAACACTGTGTCTTTCTTAGTTTTAGGATGAATGTGGCTACTTTGGATTCCTAGTGCACATACTATGCTAACCCATTTCAATTTTACGTCCCTAGGTTGACAAGTTAAATTCACCTTCATGTTGATTGAGATAGCTATTCAGGTTAGATGTCCAATCTTTGAATCGCAGTTGTAAGGGCTTAGTTGTTAAATCATTGTAGGAGGCCAACAATGGGTTTGAATTCAAAGTGTAGAGAAGAAAGAGAGACTAGTGAAAAAAAAAGTTTGAGTAGTTTAAAAATAGAGTTACAACATTAAATTAGATTCAATATAATCAATTGTAATACTTTAATTGTAAATCTGATTGGTGGGTATCATCAGATAATTGGGTAGGTTCTCAGTAGGGAGTGGTTTCTCTTAAAACTAGGGGATTGGTGTCTCATTAGTTTTAGTTCCCTTAAACAAATGTAACCAAAATATTTTCATTGTGAGGTTGGATTAAGACATTAGATTCTAGAAGCTATTCTCAATGTGGTTTTTACCATCTTGGGTTTTCCATGTATATCTTGTGTTATATGCAATTTTGTGTGTGTTTATTTCTCTACTTGTCTACATAAAGTGTTAAGGGGAAAATTTTGATTGATCTACTAATTCACCCCCCTCTCAATAGATTTTTGTGTTCCAAAATTTGCTATCAAATCCATATCTCCATTGGATATGTTTAATTAGCTCAGGTAGATCCTGGACAAGTGAACAAATGGTCAGCCAAGAGGGTTCATCTACGAACAAGGTACCTCTATTTCAAAAATTAGATTATGATTTCTAGATCATTAGGATGGAGACATGTTTTGCATAATTAGTGTTTGGTGTGTGGATCTCTATTAAAAATAGATATACACCTCCTGGTACTACACCTATTGATGTTGTAGTAAAGAAATAATATGAGAAAAATTCAAAGGAAAATCATGCTATTCTTTGTGGATTGTCTAGCTCATTTTTTATCAAAATGATGCATTATAATAATAAACATGATATATGTGATAAGTTGAAAGAATTTATTAAGGATATGATAAAGTGAAGCTAGAAAAGCTACAAACTCTCAAACCCAAGTTTGAAATTCTCATTATGAGTGAAGAAGAAAATATTGTAGATTATCTTCTTAGAGTTGATCAAATTGTTAAATCAATTAGAGGGTTTGGAGAAGAAGTAAAGGATTTAGTCATTGTGCAAAATGTTTTAAGGTCCATGTCATGCAAGTATGAATACAAGATGTATTCAATAGAGGAAGCAAGATAATTGGATAAAATAACTCTCTATGAACTGAATATCATATTCAACACCTATGAGATGAGGATGGGAACTATAGACTCATCAAAAAGAGAAGCTACATTCAAGTTTACCAATAAGGAAAATAATGAAACATTCAAGAAAGACAAGGTAGAATATTTGAAATCCAATCATGAAGAGGTTGATGAGGAAGAATCCAACTTCATCAGAAGATTAAGGAGAGGCTCTAGGAAGTATAGAGGTAAGTTACCCTTCAAGTGTTTTAACTATTGTAAAATAGGATATTTTGTTGCTAAATTCCCTTATAATAAAAAAAAGATAAATTTGAACAAGAACTAGATAATAAAAAGAAGAAACCCTACTTTCCTAAGCAAAAAAATTCTCTGAAGAAAAAGAAGACTTTGTACATACAAGAGGAAAGTGATTCATTTGATGCTAGTTATAGTTCAGATGATGAACAAGATTATGCCTTTATAGTTAAATAAAATGAATTTTTATTCATGGAAAAAGGATTTGAAGAAAAGGAAGATGGAAAGGTTGAGTATATTTGTGAGGAAGGTGAAGGAGAAGGATAAGTGACCTTGAAGGAGAACTCATATGTGCCTTAGAAGAGATTGATAATCATATAAATGAAGATAAGCATTAGAAGAATCTTGCAAAAAAAGAGACTAAAAAGAAATTCAAAAAACTTAAATAATTTAATCAACTCTTGGGGATCTTGAAGATACAAGTGGAGGGTATGTGGAGGATCATGATGGGCCCAAAAGTGGTGATCTGTAAGTGATATGATGACCCATATGGCTAATGACATTTTTTTTTACCCAAAATTGATGAAACGAAAAGGGCTTTTAAAGGAGATTCTCAACTTTCCACCAATATAAATTATGCTTTACATTGAATTTAATAAATTATTATTATTCATTTTCTATTTGAACTATGACTAAAGTCTTGATTGATAAGATGATTGAAAAACATATATAGATTTCAAATGGTATCACATTTTTTTAATCTGAAACATGTCACATTCTATGATTCACATACTATAGGATTAAAAAAAAATGAATTTCATGAAGTTTTGATCAAGTTAAGGTGGTCAGACATATGAGTTTTTATATTTTTAAAAATTTGTAGTAAAATTTTCATAACTAATTATTTACTTAGAAAAAATAACAAAAAAATATGCATCACATCACGACATGAGTCCTCTAGTTATATATAAACTATTATAAAAAATATATATCATTTTATTGTGGTTAGGGTGGTTAGAATGACACATCTTATTTTTTCCCTAAAATTTAAGTACTACTGCATTGAAATTTCAAATATTCACCAAATAGATTTTTTTATTTTTTAAATAAACCTAGTAGTTTAGAAACTAAATTCAATTTTCTATAAATTCTATTCTTACATATTTTTGAAATAATATAGATAAATTATTCAAATTTTTACGTCAAGTTGCTTAACTCTGATTTTTTTGAATTTTATTGCTACTTAAGGGCCTATTTTTTCCATGATGATCTTGTACATACCCTGGAGGAATCCAAGAGAATTGAGGATGAAGTCAATTCTAAGCTACAATCCAAAATTAATGAATGTATGAAGCTAGAGGAAAAAATATTTTCCTTAAGAAAATATTTGGAAAAGGCAAGAGAACACATAGAAAAGGGCTTGAAGTTGAAGGGAGGTTCAAATATTCTTGATGAGTTAATTAGCACACAAAAACCTTCTTCAAAATAAATATCCAGTTTGGTTTTAGAGAAAGGGAAGATTAATTTCACCAGTACTTCTACAAAACTATATGAGAGATTTAGAGTAGAAGAAAAGTATGGTACAAATGGTGATAAATACTGCAAGTAGAGTACCTCTAGAGATAAGAATAAAACTACTGAGGTAAATAAAATTGATGAAGAAAAGAAGGCTTCTATAGATAAGAACACTCAATCAACTCCTAATCTCCTAAAGAAGTAGAACACAAGAAGAACTAACATCTACTGATTTACAAGGGTGAGAGATCTAAAGAAGACAAAGCAAAGAATACCCCTTCGTCCTACTCAAGGAAATTTTATGACCAAGTACTCTTCATATTTCTATGGCTACTATTATAGTTGTAATAAATTTGGTCATAGGGCTAGAGATTGTAGAGTTTTACCTAAAAGGAATACAAATTTTGTAAGAAAAATCCATCTTCTCCTTTATTAGATATGAATGTAATGTGTTACAACTATAATAATTTTGGTCATATAGTTAAGAATTGTAGAAAAAAAAGTATTAGACCAAATGAACTGAGTGAGAAAAGGAAGAAAATACCTCAAGTAAATAAATAGTCTAGAGTCCTTGAGAAGAGGGAAGAGAATGTAGAAAAGAAACCTAAGAAGGTGTGGGAAGAAAAAGAGCAGAAGCCCACCCAATCAATGATTCCATAAATGACACTTAATGCCAAAGATTAAAAATTGTGGGTGATAAAAAGTGGATGTTCTAAACATATGACTAGGGATAAGAGAAAATTAATCCAACTTAAGAAATGTAAGGAAGGTTTAGCTAGTTTGGGTGATAGCATTAATGTACAAATTTGTGGAAAAGGAACATTAAGCATAGATGGTAAATCACCTACAAAATATGTTATTTATCTTAAATATTTATAGCGCACCTGACAAGTGTGAATCAGATATGTGAAAATGGTTATAAAGTCACATTTAATTCACAAGGATGTAAACTAAGGAAAAATGGAAAAATAATTGCACAAGGAGTAAGAACTAATAGCAACCTTTATAATCTTAGTCTCATAAAAGATCAAAATAGTCTGATAATTCAAGTTGATGATAGTTAATTTTGGTATAAGAGAATAGGGCAAGTAAATTTTGATAATTTGGTGAACGTGAGCTTAAAAGGACTGGTAAGACATGTGCCTAAAATAACTAAACCTGCAAATAGCACTTGCAAAGAGTGTAAAATTGGCAAACAGAAAATGGTCAAATTTTAGACAAAAGAATGCTCAACTACAAAGCACTTGCAACTAGTTAATACTGATGTTTAAGGTCATATAAGGAAAAGAGGATTGAAAGGTGAAATATACTTCATGTTGTTTATTGATGACTATTCAGGGATGACATGGATAACCTTTATAAAGGATAAGTCATAAGCATTTGAAAGATTCAAGAATTTTAGAGCCATGGTTGAGAAGGAGATTGGTAGAAGGATAAAATGATTAAGGTCAAATAGAGGCAGAGAAATCACATCAAGTGAATTCATTGAATATTATACTTGAATGGTCGGATCAAATGGCGATATTCTACATTGATAACTACACAATAAAATGGAGTAGTTGAGAGAAATAATAGGACAATAAATGAGATGGCTAGAATAATGTTGAATGAGGACAAGCTATCAAATGTGTATTAGAGAGAAGCATTTCATATGACAGTTTATATTTTAAACAGAGTCAAATTAAGGGTAAATAGTGAGAAGACATCATATTAACTATGGTACGGTAAGCTAGCCTTTGTCAAGTGCTTCAAAGTGTTTGGTAGCACATCCTACATCAAAAGAGAAGAATATAATTTGGGAATATTTGAGTCAAGATGTGATGAAGGAATATTTCTTAGATATTCCACCCAAAGAAAAGCTTGAAAATTTTACAAAAAAAGGCTGCACAAAATTGTAGAAAGCATCAATGTCAATATTGATGAAGAATTGAAACATGTTAAATCTGAGAAAGAAAAATTTGACGATGAATCAAAATGTGAAGAATATATTGTTGATGAAAAGCCAGAAGAAGAGAATGAAAAAGCTCATATAAAATGTGTTCGGAAGTATGATCGTATAGATCAGATAATTGACAATAAAAATGAATGTGTTTGATAAGGAGAAGAGTTCCAAAGAATAAGGATAAAGTAAATTTTTCTCTTTTCTTAGATTGAACTGAAAATCTATGTTGAGACCAAAAAGGATGAGAGATAGATAAAGGCCATAGAATAAGAGCTGAATCAAATTGAGAAGAACAAAATATTGGAATTAGTTCTTGTATCTCCAAGAAAAAAATGTGATAGGTACTAAATGGGTGTTTAGAAACATGATCAGTGAAGATGGAGTTGTAGTAAGGAACAAGAAAAGATTGGTGTGCAAGGGGTATGCACAATTTGAAGGCATAGACTTTGAAAACATATTCACCTATTACAATAATAGAAGCAACAAGATTTTTTCTTGCATTTTTTGTATATAAAGGTTTTAAGATTTATCAAATGGATGTTAAATATTCTTTTCTAAATGGAAACCTTGAAGAAGAATTTTACATAGAACAACTAGAAGGTTTTTAGCTAAAAGAAAAGGAAAATTATGTATACATATTGAAGAAAGCATTGCATGGTCTAGAACGAGCACCACATGCATGGTATTCAAGATTAGACTAGTATCTACAACAACAAGGTTTCAAGAAAGGATGTGTAGATAGAAATTAGTAATTCAAATCAGAAGGTGAGAACATGATAGTTTTTATTGTATATGTTAATGACATCAATTTTTGTGGTAGATATGACAGGATGTGCAAAGAAATTGCTACTAAAATGCAAGATGAATTTAAGATGTCAATGCTAGGAGAACTATTATTTCTCCTTTTTTTATAGATAGCACAAACCAACAATGGGATATTTATATCTAAAACTAAGTATGCTAAGGATGTGCTTAAAAATTTTGGAATGGAAGACAAAAAAATTTTAGTACCCCCATGATAGCTAGATGTAAGTGTTAGAGATCTATTTTTCATTGAAGTCAAAGGAGATGTTAGAGGTGAAATAGATTTGGTCCAAGAATAATTGATGACGGTTGATGAAGGAGAATGTTTTGCATTTACTAAACATTTACAGAAAAATTTATTGTTTTCATGCAATATTGCTATGGTGTTGGAAAAGTCACTTCTAAAGGTTTGTGGAGGAATCTAACTACAAATTTGACATGGGTTTTTTGAGAGGATATGTTTGGTTTGGTCTGCATGATAGGATGAGATCAAATATGCTCTAGAATAGATATGTTATGCTCTTGGCCTATATTAGGGTTTACAAATAAACCCTAAGGTTTATATTCATGGTGGATGAACTATTGTTATATTTTTATGTTGGTTGTGTATAGGCAGTTCTTGGTCTCTCAATTCATCACTTAAGCTATTGTGTTCATCGGGTAATTGGATCCCTTTCCTAGAAATACTAGCTTCAAAAATATTTTCTAACTATAATATATATTATGTCACTAGAAAAATATTTGTCCTTAGCTTGATCAACATCTTTTTTTGAGGCTTGAAAATCAATGGCCTCCCTACTTCTCTGATGTATTTTTGGTGGGTCCTTATCTACCCCAGTGGGATAGTAGGCAATGGTGGAGATCGAGCATAGAAGATCAAAAAATGCCTATAGTCTATATGGTGGGACTGGATAAAGAGGAAGGTGACAATAATGGATGAGGGCATGTAGATAGGTGGAGGATAATGATTGATCGATATGGAAATTCATATCACTATTGTGAATTACACTATGCTCACAAGGATGATAGGTGACCTTAGCCCGCTAGCCCTAAAAATATTTGGTGGTTCTGCATCTAGCTCCATGAGATAGTGATCTTGTGAGTATGTATTGGTGGACCTCGCACTTGATAAGATACATATGGTAAAGATCAATAGTGATCATTGCAACAGATCTTTAAATATGATGCACATTTTAAAAGGTTGAGTGGTGAATGTGCATTGACGGATCATGACATGAAAAGTAGCAAATTAACAGCTTAGGTTTAAACTAAGAATCCTCAATGGCTATGATGGTGTGAACAAGGTTCTTGAATGAAAAATAACTCGTGTAGTGAATTCAATTGGCCTAGCTACTCCAACTACCAATTTTATTGGTGATGGGATGATAAGATCAATGAAAAGGATATGTAGGGGGAGGAGAATCAAACTATGATCTGATAAAGAGAACATGAATTAAATGAGAGTAAAACCCTAGATTTTATCATTTTGAAAATATAAAATTACTTGACTCTAGATAAGTGAATGTGTAGCTCAATGGTTTGATGGCTTGTGGAAGAAGTAAATATCAAAGCATTGCAGAAGTTCTCTATGATTTGCATATATTGAGGTAGATGTTACAAGTTAGTGATGAACAAATAAGGTGAAAGGAAAAGAAGAGGTGCGGAATATGCTTTCCTAATGCTAAAACCTTAGAGGAGAAGTGCAAAAACCATCATTTAAAACTTTCTTGTGTTTAAAATGCACAAACATAGTATAACAAGAGCAACAAAAATAAAACATACACAGAGATAACACCAGATATACATGCGAAAACCCTTACGGGAGAAAAACACACCACACCAATTCAAGTCACTTTGTATTACAATAAATAGATTACACACAAATTTACAAACCTCAGTCTTTGATCATTAGCTCACAGCAACAGACTTCAGTTTGAATACACTCAGTGTTATAATAATATTATAGCATACAATTTATGTCTCACCGTCACCTTAGTCACTATACCAATCTTTTGACTGTTACACATAAAATCAACAACCAATGGGGTGTATTTAATTACACACCTCCCTAACAAGCAATCTGATCTCTGATCAAACCACCCTACAATCATGCACCAGGCTGCCCCAACATTTAATCCTATTATAGAGAATTGCCTAAACTAGATTTTCTCAACCACTAAATTAGATCTTACAGTTAATGCATATATCACTTTCACAGATTTAAACATTTAGCCAATAATTTTTCATTTACAACAATGATGTAAGATCAACAAATGTAATCATGCCACGTTTCATAACGCCATTCATCCATCGCTTTGACTGTTGAGTCAGACTAGTCAAACTATGCTTGTGGGCTCCTTTTACCGCGCTACCATGCTAAGCATCATAGGCACTCACAGTATGGTGATGCCACCGTGCCATCACGACATGGCCAAAAGACCATGATGGTATGGAAATTTCACCACAGTACCGCTCCAAGGTTGACATCCCTTTGTGGTATGGTGGTGTCATTCCATGATAGCTAGCCATTCCAAAGAACCTTGCAATATAGAGGTAACTATCCATTTTGATCGCCATGGTTTCACCATGCTACCACCATGCATAGAGAAGCCTTCCGCACTAGGGTGGTAACACCACCCAAAATATAGGCGGTCTAAATTCCTCTACGGTAAGGAGGTAGCTTTTTGTCTTCCTAACTATTGCCCTTCACCACCAAGGCATCAAAGGATATTCATGGTATGGCGGTGCCACCACCCAACCACCGAGTAGTGAGGAGTCTGTCGCGGTATGGTGATAACACTGCCCAACTGTTGGTCTATTAAAAGAGGCCTACAGTAAGGAGTTAAACCACGTAACCACATCTCCTATGAAAGCTTCCAGCAGTGCAATAGTAAAGGCACGATCAAAAGGAAATTTCAACAAGTCTTCAAGAGATTCCAAGCCAGTAATTTGAGGCATAGTTTTCTAACATAAGGCAAAACCAAAAGTTGGCCAAATGAATAGAGACATTGAATGTATTCTATATAGGTATGTTCTAAGTCTCCTGAGGTGGATATATAATGAACTAAATAAAAAGAGAGAAAATAACTACTGAGTGTGTGTATGATCTCTAAGGTGAACAGTGAATGTACAATAGAAAATATGCAACAAAGATGATTATTGTATCTATGAGTCTTTTGAGGTGGAAAAATAATTCACTAAAATAAATAGAGTGAAAAAGTGTTGTAGATGAGTAGAACCCCCAAAAAGTAGAAAGACTTATTTAATGTTTATCTCCAAGGGTAAAGAAAGGAAGCTACAGAGTAGAGAATTGGGTTGTAGAAACTACAACAAGGTGTTGAGCAGTTGTAAATTAGGTTGCAACATTCAACTGTGTTCTATTGAACAAATTTTAATATATCATATTATAAATCTAATTGGTGGGATTCATGAGTTAACTGGGCAGGTGGTCAGAAGTAGGGAGTGGGTGCTTCCTTGGAGTGGTTTCTCCTAAAACTAGAGGATAGGTTTCTGCTTAGGGTTGATTCCCTTAAAAAATTTAACAAAATTATTTGATTGTGAGGCTGGATTAGGACAGTAGATCCTAGCAACATTTCCCATTGTGGTTTTTCCCATATTTGTTTTTTGATGTACATCTTTTGTTATTTGATGTTATGAGTGTGAATTTTTATGTTTTTGCATGCTATATTTTAATCTACACATCAAAGGCATAAGGAATTAATCTACAAATAGTTTTAAGGGATAAATTTAAGTGTTCTATTGATTCACCCCCTCTTAGTAGATAGTTGTGTTCCAAAAATTGGTATCAAAGTCTATGTTCCCAAGGAGAAGCTTAATCAACTTAGGTAGATCTTGCTAAAGTGAACACAATGACCAATCAAGAAGATTCTTCCACAAATAAGGTACCTCGGTTTGATGGATCAAATTATGCTTTCTAGAGAATTTTTATGGATACTTATTTGGGATTCCTAGGATTTTATGTTTGGATGTATGTGAAAAATAGTTATATTCCTCCTGCTACTCCTCCCACTGATGTTGTAGGAAAGAAGGATTAGGAGAAAAGTTCCAAAGCAAAGCATGCTATTATTTCTAGTTTGAAAATTCATTGTTTGTCAAAGTAATTCTTTCTCAAACTACAAATGATGTTTGGGTCAATTTGAAAAAAAATTATGAAGGGGATGACAAGGTAAAGCAAGAAAAGTTACAAATTCTCAGAGCTAATTTTGAAGGTCTAAAGATGAGTGAGGAAGAAAATATTGCAAACTATCTTTTGAAAGTTAAAGAGGTTGTAAAATCCATTAGAGGATTCAAAGAAGAAGTAAAATAAACAGTCGTTGTATAAAAATTTCTAACATCAATTACAAACAAGTATGACACCAATATTTTTGCAATAGAAGAAGCATGAGAAATAGATAAACTCAATCTTCATTAGTTGCATGGCATATTTATTGCATATAAAATGAGAATGGCAGATGTGGAGCCATCCAAAAGAGAAGTTTCATTCAAAACTATGAACAAGGAGAAGGATGAAGCACCTAAGAAAGGCAAGGCATAAGAAACTTCATCTAGGTATGAAGAGACCGATGAGAAAGTATCAAACTTCATCAGAAGGATGAGAAGAGGATCCAACAAATATAGAGGTAAGCTACCCTTCAAGTTCTTTGACTATGGTAAAATAGGACACTTTTCTTCTAAATAACCCTACATTAAGAAGGATAAAACTAAATAAGAAGTATATTGTAAGATAAATAAACCCCATTACCCTAAAAAGAGGAGCTTTGGAAAGAAGAAAAAGAGCTTGTATATTCAAAAAGAAAGTGACTCATCTGCTACTAGTGATAGTTCAGATGATCAAAAAGATTTTTATTTTATAATAGAGGATGAAGAGGAATAATTTCTCTTCATGGCCAAATATTCTACAAAACAAATGCATGGTATGGGTAAACATCTTGGTGAAGAAGTTGAAATAGATCTTGAAGGAGAACTCATCAGTGGCTTAGAAGAAATTGACAACTTCAGAGATGAGGTTGACGAATTGAAAATGGAAAATAAGTGTTTAAATGAGATTGAAAAAGTAGTAAAAGATCTTAACTAATCCAATTATATGGTAGTAATTCTGAAACCTCAAGTGGAGGAAGCTAAAATAATCGAAGAAGTGATAAATTCCAATTTAGTGTCTAAAGTTGACAGATGTATGAACATAAGGAAAAAGTAGTTTCCTTAAGAAATATTTGGAGAAATCCAGAGATCATATTTAAAAAGGCTTGAAGTTGAGAGGAGGCTCAAATATCCTTGATGGATTATTCAGCACACAAAATTGTGCTAACAAAGAAAATTCAAGCTTAAGGATTAAGAAAGGAAATATTTCCATTATTAATGCTTCTACCAAAATCTTTGAAAGATTTAGAGTAGAAGAAAAATCTAACTCAAATAGTGAGAAATCATGGAAGAAGGATGTCTCTAGAGAACAAAATAATCCCACTGAAGTAGATAAATCTAATGAAGAAAAGAAGCCAATTTCAGACAACAAGAATAACCTATCAACTCCTGACCAACAAAGGAATAAGTAGAACACAAGAAGAACTAATGTTGATGGATTCACAAGGGTAAGAGACCTGAGGAATCCAAGAAAAAGAAAACCCCCTCATCTAGTTCAAGAAAATTATATGATCACGTACTCATCATACATTTATGGGTATTGCTACATGCTGGCCTACAGTTGTCATTGCACCAAAATATTGACATGTTAATTCCTTATACAACTGCTAGAGTAAACAGATCCATGAGAGGTGATTATTCCATGTCACAAATCCCAAGGGGAGCACTAATAATCTGCCAACAAATTCCCCCTACACTTTACTCAAGGGGATTCAAACCCGACATCTTTAGGTCTGATAATAATTATTGGCCCAGAGTTTATGTTGCACCAAAACATCAACCTATTATTTCCCAATAGAATTGCTAGAGTTAATAGATCCATAGGACACAGTTAGTCCATGTCATGAATCCCAAGGGGAGCATTGACCATCTGCCAACACTATACTTGTAATTAGTTTTGTCGTAGGGCTAAAGTATGTAGAGTGGCTTCTAAAAGGGGTACAAACTTTGTAAGAAAAAATTATTTTCTCATTTAATGGATATGAGTGTAATATGTTACAACTATAATAATTTTTGGTCATATAGCTACCAATTTTAGAAAAAATATCATAAGACCAAATTTTTAGTCTGAAAAGAAGAAAAAAACACCTCCCAAAATGAAAAAGGAATCTAAGGATCTTGAGAAATATGGAGAGAAGAGTGAAAAGAAACCTAGGAAGGTGTGGAAAGAAAAATAGAAGAGTCCCACATAATCAATTATTGCACAAACGAGACTCCATGCCAAAAAGAAAAATTTGTGGGTAACTGATAGTGGTTTCTCCAAGTATATGACTAGAGATAAAAGAAAATTCATCCAACTTAAGAAATTTAGGAAGGATAAATTAGTTTTAGTGATAATACTATTGTGAAGATCTGTGATAAAGGAATCATGAGCATAGATGGAAAGAATCATACAAAATATGTCCTATATGTTGAAAGTTTGAAACACAATCTTCTAATTGTCATCCAAATGTGGAGAATTCACTTCAGGTAAATTTATTTCATATTATAAAAACAATTGAATTAAAAGGAAATAATCTACACCTAGAACTCCACAATAAAAAGAAGAAATAGAAAGAAGGAACAAAATGGTTAAGGATATGGATAGAGAAATGTTGAGTGATGCTAAATTGATAGATATATTTTGGAGAAAAACATTCTAAACTATGGTTTACATTTAGAATAGAGCTCTGTATAGGAGAAAATTTACACCTCGTAGGTAAATTCCCCTTCTACATATCCTCACCTTAGAAAACCAAATCTGAAGGTGAAATTCCACATTCGCTGGCTACTTTCCTTCCACTTAGAATTATTTTGTTGTGTCAGTGTGAGAATATTTATCGGGGATACACACGCAACACGTAGACATCCACGCGGTGTGCTTATCTCCCTGATAGATTCCTATGTCTAAAGTTGGTAGAACCGTTACACTTTTGATTTGGGTTGATTTGTAATGTCCCTCTTTGACCAACCAACCCTAAAAATGGTAGATTCTTCCCACTTCTATTCCAAAAACATTCTTCCTTCATTCATTTTGTAGACACTAAAAATTGGTCTGGGCCTGTGAGTACCACTTTCGACGTAATTTTCTAATTTCCATGGTCATGATTAAATAATGTTAGTTATTTAATTATTTCATAACACATCTTTCTTCTATTAATTAAGTAACCTTTTAATTATTTTGATTAATTCATTATGACCCTTATTCAATTTTGATTAATTAAATAAATCATATTTATTTAATTACATCACTAATTAATTAATTCCCTTTTTGAATTAAATAATTTATTATTTAATTTACCTCTTATCATATTTTGACTATAATTAAATATTCTCTTCGAATTATTTAATAATTCAATTAATCTTTTCAATAGTCAATCAAATAAATTATTATTTATTTAATTAAATCATTTCAATTTTTGAATGTTGAATTAAATTAACATTTAATTCATAATTAATTGTTTCTATCACATTCTTCTGTCATCCAATTATCTAATTATTCACTCACCATCTAACTCAATATCTATTTAAATTTGTCAATTATCTCTAGATTCAATATATGATGGCCTCTATGAAAGGAATCTCAGTCACAACTAGTCAATTAACTAGTTCTAACTCATATGCATGAACATATTTAATAATTAAATATATTTATTTGATTAATTAATTCATCTGTGCATTTGAACAGATCATTCTTCAAGTTTAACTTTATCCTTTTCATTCAAAGTCTAATTCTTCTATTTTCAAAGACTTTCAACTGAAGATTAAATCAGTTATTTAATCTTGAACTCTTGTTCTTAAATATTTTCAAACAATCTTAACACCAGATTAAATTATTATTCTAATTTAATCTTTATCCTGCAGAATTTCCCAACTCATGTTCTAATTGACATAGAACTCACATCGCGTGGCATTCATCAATCTCAATCATTGGTCTCTCTTTCAAATCTAAGTCGATCGTTCGAAAACCAACTTTCTATAAATTGGTTGATCTTCAGTATTATTTCTCCTCCCGAAATCTATATACTTTTTAGAAGAATTTAATCTTTGATATTTTACGTAGACATACATCTAGGCTATGCTTGCATAGATACATAAAATCTAAGGGCAAGAATACCAACATGGAAAAATGAAGAAGGACAATCAAGATAATTCAAGCAAGTGGATCGATATTCGGTGAGACTATTTTGATTATTGTTTTATTTACTATTTAGTTCATTTTATCTCATTCTTTGTTGTTTGATTTAGATTTAAGCATGTTAGATTATATTTAACCATATTTTGATTCCAGCATTCATTTCATCTACATCACATTTGGTGAACCCGACATGAAGAACACTTCAAATTTCACAACTCCATTTCCCTTTTTCCATTTTTTGTTTTGCAGGTATCGTACGGAAAATCACAACTGACTGACAAAGCAATGCATCTAAGTTCGCAAACCACATCTGACAAATACTCTAACGCATATGACAAAACAAGCCGCATCTGAGACCTCCCACAACACATCTAACTATCAACATCATGACGCATTTGTGAATTGAAATGACGCATCTTCCTGGTAAAAAAAATCATTTTTAATTTTCGTATTTTCACATTTTGGTAATTCTCATTTTTTAAAATTTTTTGCTAACCATTTGTTTGTAGCTGTGTTTAAGGAGGATAACAATTTTTTTGCAAGACGAAGCATAAAATACTTTGGAAAACCAAAACCCTTGCGTTTTTGTAGGATGAATGGCGAAGAAAACCAATAAACTACTAATCAATTGCATGCAGGACCTGTTGATGAAGGCTTTAAATTTTTAAAAATTAAGTTTTGTGTTTAGCAGTTAAATAATTGTCATTTGGATTAAAATTATCCAGTGTTTTCTTTGTCTGGTGTGAATGCACATTCTATAAACACTTTAAGATTCGATATATTGAAGCATCCTCTCTCCTTGTGCATTCATGCTATCTTGGGTGTAAGAGAAATGGTTACTAACTCTAGAACTTGGGCTTGTCTTGGTGGGAAAAAGTACTCACCCCAAGACGACTCAGACTGGTAACATGCTTTAGCCAGTGACTTCCAACCGGTATATAAAAGTGGATTTTTGGGGAAAACCCCATAAATCATGCCGACAAGAAGGAAATAAATGTTCTCTCGTTGTACTAGATGGTGCCCTATGAACAAAATGCCCTTACTAAAAACCTTGTTTTTGTTTTTTGCCATAATCCTATCTATTTGCTAGTGCAGTAGGTCAAACTTGTGAAGTCATCTTACATTCTTACAGTTCATGTGTTGAGATGGAATGTATGCCATGGGAGTTTCATGGGTACAGTAGCTTGGCTCCCCCATATAAGTGAGTGTTGTGGAGGGGAGCTAGTGGGGTCAAGCTACTATTAATCCACCTTAAATATGTGTAGCTAGAGAAATCCAAGTAAGAAGTCAATGAATATTGTCCAACACAACCTAGGTTGTAATCCTCTTCTAGTTTTAACTAATTCAACATGTCAAATTGAAACACTTTGTATTTTGTTATTGTTCTTTCTTTATTTGTTGAAAGTTGATCATTAAACGGTGTCAGTCATAACATTGTTTTCAGAAAAGCACAATTGTAAACTGAGTTGTAATTGTCATATCTTGAGCTACATGTGTCTTTATGAGTCACAACTATCATATTTAAAACCGCAAGTGTTTTTGTGATTTGCGACTGTCAAACGAAAACCACATGTGTTTGTCAAAAGATTTAGTTTAAGTGTTTATTTTCTAAGTCGCATCTATCTAGTGAGTCACATATGCTTTATGAGTCACATTTTTCATAGTTTAAACCGCATCTAAAAAAAAAAGGTTGCATCTGTCTATTTACATTTGAAACCTGATTTAGTCAATTAACCGCATCTGAAAACTGAAATGCATTTGTTAAATCCATCAATGCATCTAAAATGTGAACCACAATTGACTGTCAACAATTTTTTTTGAAAAACTGCAACCTCAGTCCAAAAATAAAACTGTCTTTTTCGCTTTTGTTTCTTACTATCAACCTTGGACATAAACTAGAAAAATTGCTCAAAACCCTTGCATTATTAGGTGTCATTTATGTCTTAGTCATAGTCATCATAAGTTGCAAACATTCTGACACCCCATGGGAATTTTCATATCGTAGAATAGAACAATTTTTCGCATCATTGCATAATTTCATGCTCCAATTTGTCATTATCATTGAACCTAGTCACTATTTTCCTATCAGTGAATCTTTCCAGCTCAACAGTCTAGTTTGGGAGATTCACTGTGTCTGTCGTCTTTGTCCTATAATCAGGTTCCTTGGTAAAGTTAGATCATTGCTTAGATTTATTCCATAGGTGGTAGGTTATACCCATCTTAGAATCATTTACCGTCATAATCTACTTTAAAAAATTGCATATTGTCAATCCTAGCATGTGTCCTCCTAGTATACGTCATTTTAGAAATCCTTAAATTTTAGTGACATCCTTTATATTCCGAAAATCCCAATAACATACAAATAGGACATATCAATTTTTAGACATAGTTTGCATTACCTCATTTTGAGAAAATTTTCATGGTTGAAACAATGTCTAAGAAGAAACATAGAGAAATTTCTGACCCTAATGAATTTTTCAATCCTTTTATAAACCAACCATCAGTGAAAGAGAGACCACACAAAACTTTGCTTGAAAAACATTTCACTAGAGACACACATGGACAAATTTATGTTGAAGACATAGACGCCGTCATACAAGATCCTGAGTTTGCATCCTTTATGGATGAGTGTTTAGAAAATGATCACCAATGATATCTAGCAAAGTTTCTAGTAGAAGGTGCCACACTACCACTAGGATTTGATATTCACACTTTGAAAACACCATCTACTCAACCAATACAAACCATAATGTCAAGTGTATTTGTCCCTCCAATTACTACAATGATACCAACTGGCATACCTACTCAAACATCATTAATTGTAAACACAACCCCTTTCAACATAACACAAGTTTTACAATTTACTACGGGAGAAACTTCATTGAACCCCTTTGGCACAAACACTACTTGTAAGATATCAAAAGTTGGCATGAATATTCCTATACCAAATCAAAACATTCTGATAGGAAATATTCCTATACCAAATCAAAAAATTCAGATAAGAAATATTCCTCTACCAAATCAAAAAATTCTAATAGAATATATCCCTACACAGAATTAGAACTTTCAAATAGGATATATACCCTCACCAAATCACAATCCATCGCAAAAAACAGCATTTCAAAACACCTACATTGTTCCTAACAATGCTAACAATATGTCCTTGACACAATTCGATGTTCTAAAAAATCAAATGAAAATGCTTCAACAATAGATGGACAACATTTTTATGTCACTCAAACAAACTATCTCAATACAAGATTTATGTCCATGTCCTTTTGACAAAGCACTATACATGACACCCTTCCAACATGGATACATTGTACCAAATTTTCCTAGGTATAATGGGAGGATGAATCCTTTAGAACACATTAGAGAATTATCTACAACATGCATGGACATATCATATGACCCCACATACTTGATGAGACTATTTCCACAAACCCTTGTCGGGATAGCACTGGAATGGTTCTCTAAACTACCATAAGGCATATGATCATGGGGTGAATTAGCTAAGAAGTTTTTTCAACACTTTACCTTCAACATAGACAATGAAATAACAATAGCTACCTTGTGTCACACCATGCAAGAATAAGGTGAAAATTTCACCACTTTCTTCTAGAGATGGAGAAGTTTAGCTAGTAGATGTCAAGTTGAGATGCTAGAAAAATAGAAAGTCATGATATTCATTGAAAATCTTCATCCAAAATTGAGAAGTGACTCAAGAGTACATTGTTGTACTTCATTCCTAGACTTGGTACAGAAGGACATTATCCTTGAAAAAGGCCTTATTGACAAAGGATAAATTAAAGCATTCAGTAGAAATCCAGTTGTTCAACATCAAAATGCTCCCAACGATAGAAACAAGTTCTAGTCTAGAAACAAAAATGTTACAAATGACAGTATTGTTGATGGTAAGACCCTACATGTGAGACCTGTCATCACACTTAGAGGTTACGACCCCAATCAAGACGTGATGAGTAATCTACATCAAATGGAAAATTTTGTCCAAAATTCACAACAACAATTACCACAAAGGAGATTTCCTAAATGTGAGTTTACACCCTTAGGGCAACCAATAGAGGTAGTTTTCAAAGAGTTGATTAAACATGATCTCCTAAAACCTTTGGAACTAGAATAGTATGATCCTGGATAGTTTAAACCCTCATGGTAGGATGATAACGCCTATTCTGAATACCATCAAACAAAGGGACATAACCTACAATAATGCTGACAACTAAAACACATCATACAAGAATTTTTTGAA